>JABTTQ020001347.1:1800000-2051076 GCA_016081115.2 Rehmannia glutinosa
GTTTTATAATGATCTCATTGACATGATAGATGCTGAAGGTTAATACTCAAATTTTCATTTGTGTTTACTAAAGTTTAGTATATATGGAGTTAATTATATATATATATATATATATATATATATATATATATATAGGGAGAGGATACAATGAGACCACATATTATAGTGAGACAATGTGGACTCATCTCAACCCTCCCTTATCTATATCAATGGCTAAGATAAATAGGGGTTTAAATTACATTAAACATTTAATTAAGGCAAAATAAGGGTATAATTGTCAAAACAAACATGTGGGGGACCATCCAAATATGGAATCAGTTATAAGGAGAGAGAAAATCACGTGGGGAGAGAGAAAATCGCGAGAAAATCGCGTTGGAGAGAGAAAATCCCGCATGTGCTCTGTCATGCAGTATGTTGTACATTTATCAGTGATTTGTTGTATACTTAACACTATTTTACTGTATGTTTAATATAATTTTACTGCATATTAGTCAAACAAAAATATGTGGGGACCATTAATTAAGGAATCAGTTATAGAGAGAGAGAGAATCACGCTCATTAACATGTGGGGACCGTGGATTAAGTAAATCAATTATAGTGAGAGAAAATCATGCTCACTATTGTGTTGTATATTTAACATATATTTGATGTATATTTAACGCTATTATGTTGTATATTTAATATATTTGTGATGTATATTACAATTGTCAAACAAAAACATGTGGGGACCGTGAATTAAGGAATCAATTAACAAAATTATTCTCGGCAGACCAATAATTACGGTATACCAAATAACAATAATTAAAAGATCAACAACTAATAAACACAAATCAATTAATTAAATTATTATACAGTAAACTATATCTAACTATACAATAAAATTAGGCTACGTATACATTAAACTATGTCTAATTGAACAACAAAATCAGACTTCCTATACAGTAAAACTATGTCTAACTATACAATAAAATCAGACTACCTATACAATAAACTAAATCTAACTATACAATAAAATCAGACTATGTATACAGTCGTCCTCGACGCGCTGTTCACGTAGCCATGATTAACAAAACACCAGTCCTAGCACAAAAAACAAAAAAAAAAGTGTCAGTGCAGAATATATAAAAAAGCATACGGTAAAAATTAACTAAATAAACATTAAAACACATATAAGTATACAACGAAATCTCCTAAATAAGCATCGAAACACATATAAATACATACATCAAATATTAACTAATTACACAGTAAAACACATCTAAGTATACATCGAAAAACATATAAGTATACATTTACTTATACAAAAATATAAGTATACATCAAACCTACAAAATATTACTTCGTCTTCTTCAACTAGAAAAAACCTAGAACCTTCATTAACGAAAGCTTAACCACACCATCACGGAAAAATAAAAATCAACGTCATCTCATTCCCGAAACCCTAAAAAATAATTAATACTTTAATTTATTTTTTGATATATTTTAAATATAATCCAAAATCAACCTAAAATCAAAATCTAATTAATTATCTTTTCACCTAAAACATACCTGCAAAACATACCTCCAAATTACGCCAATTCACATCTCAGCAATGGAGGATATGGCCGAATTTCACTCAGAGAATCCGTCGTTAGCTCCGCCGCCGTCGCAGCTGATAGAGAGTTCTGAACCGGCAGCTCCAAACGCAATCAATGAAGCCAGTGGCAATATGGAGAATTCTCTGAAACCGGATGGCTTTTCGGACAACAAACCAGAGGTCATAACTTCTGAACCGGATATGGCCGATATTCACTCAGAGAATCCGCCGCCGCAACTGGAAGAGATCTCTGAACCGGCTACTCCAAAACCAAACGATGAAGCCAGTGGTAATTTGGAGATGGAAGAAGGGGAATATTATGTAATTGTGTAATTACAATGCTACCCTTTTCAGGTTTAAAATAAATTGAAAATAATTATTAAATTGAATAAATCCCAACCATCTAAAATTACAGATTTGTGGCCAGGATTAGTCCACACTGTCTCATTCTAATTATCTGGTCTCATTTGATCCTATTCCTATATATATATATATATATATATATATATAGAGAGAGAGAGAGGGATTGATCAGTTATAAATTTTCATAATTTTGTTTTCCACAGGAATTCAACCGATGGTAAGTATCTTCCACTTTGATCTTCCCAAATGCTTGGAAGATGAGTATTGTGGCTTTTTGGACCGCAGAATCGTGTGAGTACAACACACCTCCTTAATTAGTCTTAGTAATATTATTGTACAGTCAACATAAACGCATGCTTTTTGTCCTTCTTAATTGGCTTTATTGCAATTTTGACCTGAAAGTATAAGGGGGAGGCATATTAAAGAAGGGGTCATGTTAATTACCAAAAGTTAAGGGCTAGCTCAATCAAACTATCCAAACACAATAAAATTGCCCAATAATGCGACATTCGACAGGCATGATTACGCTCAGTATGCAGAATTGTGCTTTTTTGAATTCGGTGATCGGGTGAAATTTTGGATCACAATAAATGAGTTATGCACATACACCACTGCTGGATATATAAGCGGAGGTTTTCCACCTGGTCATGGTTCACCACCAGGAGAACTAGGATTAATTGATGCGGTAAGATATAGATCTGCCCCTGGAGTTGACCAAACTTGTTTTGGTGGCAATCCTGCAACCGATCCATATACCGTGGCACACCATTTGATTCTTGCTCATGCTACAGCTGTTGATATATACAGAAGAAAATATCAGGTTTGTATCATCTTTTACATAAATATTCCAAGTTGGTGGGGATAAGCCATATGAATATTCTAAAATAGAGATTATATATTTGGTCATGAGTGTACAGGCTATCCAAGGAGGCAAGATAGGTACCACGAACGCGATTAATTGGTATATTCCTTATTCTGAACTACCAGAAGATATTGCTGCTACTAAAAGAGCTATTGCTTTTGTGTTGGGATGGTAATTGCCACTTTAATTTAATCTACTCTGTTTTATCCCTATAACAAAGAATAAATACTCAATTCTAATAGTTAAAAAAATTTATTATATATATATTTGATTATTTTATTCTCGATTCACAGGTTTATAGAACCTTTAGTTTCCGGTGAGTATCCAAAAGTTATGCGAAAACGAGTAGGGGACAGGTTACCCAAATTTAAACCCGAAGAGGAAAAGTTGGTAAAAGGATCATACGATTTTATTGGATTGAACTATTATACCTCAAATTGGGCTGCCTACAAACCTAAGCTACCAGATGACCCAACAAATTACTACACAGATCAGGAAGTCCAATTCTTTAGTAAGTATTATATAGCTTCTTATCAAATAGTTGTTGACAGTTTTAGTAGTACAATTGGATTCTTCAAACTTGATTACAACTCATTTATCAATGTTTCGTTTCATTTTTTATTTTTTATTTTAATTTTTCCAGCTGAACGAGATGGAGTTCCAATTGGTAAACAGGTAAATTAATTGAGTGTCATTTAGCATTAGATAGAAATTAATTAAATTTCACAAATATGATTATATTTGTTATGAACGTAGAATTAAATTGTTGAATCTCATTGTTAAACTTTAATTTCAGGCTGGTTCAGAATGGTTGTATATCGTTCCTGTTGGAATATACGAGCTTCTGGTTTATGCAAAGGAAAAATATAATGACCCCGTCATTTACATTACAGAGAATGGTCTTAATCAAACTTCCTAATCTCTTATTTGTTGCTAGCAGCAAGAAATGCTTCGTCCTATTTGCAATAATATTACTTATTTTTCATGCAGGGGTGGATGAAAAAAATCGTAAGCACCTACCACTTTCCATTCTTCTTGACGATGACTACAGAATTAAGTACCATCAAGAACATCTAGCCTATGTGAAGTTAGCCATGGAGTGAGTATTTTCATTCATACTCACACATTTACACAATTAAAAGTTTGATTATTTATCTAACAATTTGATTTGTTTTATGTATTTATAGGAAAAATAATGTGAATGTCAAGGGGTATACGGTGTGGGCATTATTTGACAATTATGAGTGGGCCGAAGGATACACAGTTCGATTTGGTATGTATTATGTGGACTACATAAACGGATTAACTAGATATCCAAAAAACTCGGCTATATGGTACATGAATTTTCTGGACAAAAAACGCCTTCAAGGTCCCAACAGACAAGTTGAAGAGAATAAAGAAGATAACACAGTGAAAGACAAAGAAATCATTAAGAGTTGATATCATGGTCAAGAGCTGATAATGTTTCTCTCTTTCGTGTGAACCTTTGTGTGTCAAATAAGGCATTGCCAATTAATGTTCCTGTTTAACTTTTTTTTGTGTGAGTTTAAAAACCATGTGTGTTGTGATCAGTAAGAGCTATTGAGACGCTTGTTATAATTTTAATGTTTTATCATCCATGAATCGTTATGTTTGCAATTGTATTCGTGTTCTTGTGCAATTAATCAAATTCGGAAGTCCTATGAAACATCTGGGCAATACATTTATTTCACTCACAATCATTTTGTTCAAATTTTTATTTTGCATGCATATGATCATATTAAGAGAAATTATATTAAATATATTAATCCAGGTCATGGGTCGTGGGTTGCGGGTCACGGGCTTGGGCCTGGGCTTGGGCTTCAAGGCCCTTATTCTTTTTCGACCAAAAACCTTTAAAATAATTGATTAATTAATTTTTGAATTAATTAACGGATTTTTCAACTGGGAAGTGTTCGCACCCGAGCACGGGCGGACGGACGGCCCGTGCGTCGGGTCGTGCGTCAGTCGGTCTTGTTCGCATCCGAGCAAGGGAGTGACGACGACGCCCGCGCGTCGGTCGCAAGGCCGTCGCATACCTTTGCCATTTTGGTTCGCATCCACGCGGGCGCAAAGCGCCGCGGCGTCGGCGCCAGTGTCGTAAGGTCGATGCAAAGTGCGCAATGATCGTCTGTTCGTTCAAAACCTGTCTTTTCGAGCCAAAAGACGAGATTTTCCATACGGGCACTTGCTTGCCTACATAACAGAAGGCCTGCAGATGATTTTAGACACGAAATTCATAAATCACAAGCATAAAAATCGGTCATTTGCATAATCGAGCATATTGACACACTTCCTCCTTCAAAGCTTGAAAGTCAGAAATATATAGTTGTTCGCTGTGTTTCGGGTTTGCAAGTACTGTAAACTCGAAACAGAAATAGTCGTTGTATCTTAGGGACGTACGCCGGAACCATTAGCACTTGTATACGGGGCGTTTTCGTCTTGCGGAAACTGGATCAAATTCAGGCCTCGACTAAGCCTAAACACTTATACACTTAGCCATTTTCCGAAACACAAACCATACATTTTTCCCAACAATTACTAAGTTTCTAAAGTCTTATTCTTACTTTGTTTAATACTAAAATTAAAACCTTGAGATCTGATAATGATTTATAGTTTCTAATTCATGATTTTTATAAAACTTATGGCATAATTCATCAAAATACTTGTGTGAAATACCTCAACGAAATGGATTCTAGAGCTCTGCTATTTCAATGTAAGGGTCCACTTATTTTCTGGGATGAGTTTGTCCTAACTGCATCTCATAGTAGTAGTCGAGTGCTAACACGATTTGGTAACGAGTCTCCATTGAAGTATTATTTAAAAAGATTCCAGATTATAACCAACTAAAGGTTTTTGGATGTTTGGCTTATGCCTCTTCTTTGTCTGCAAATCAGACTAAATTTCCCCCTAGAGTTATCAAATGTGTATTTATAGGTTATCCTTTAGGATGTAAACGATATAAAGTCTATGATTTAGAAAATGCTAAAGTTTTTATTTCTTGTATTGTTCAGTTTTATGATAACATTTCTCCTTTTCACAATGTACCTATCAGAGACAGTGCTCCACTTCTTTTACTTCAAAACCTAAGCATTGATAATGTACATCACCATTTAGTAATTTCTGAGAATGTACAAGTACCTGAATTAAATCTATTTGTTACTGAGGCACTACACAACTTAGCCACAACACACTACAGAAACTATTGTTAATGATACAAGTGTAATTCCATCAAATTCTGGTTCGTTAGAGGCTTAGCCAACCTTTGTATATTATTCAGCCTCCTCTTGATCTAGTCTCCAATCCTAGGAGATCAACTAGATCACGAACTACACCTCAGTACTCACAGGTTTATGATTTTAAGCTGCTAGCATCTATTCAAGCAACTCCTGCAACAAATGTCTCTATAAAGAGAAAACATTTAACAATGCAGATTTTTTATTGTGGAAAAACTCTCTGCTAATCATAAAGCTTTCGCAGCTTCTATTAGTCAAGTCACTTAGCCCAAAACTTACATCCAAGCAAGCATGGTGATTGAATGACATAAATTTATGCAAGCTGAGATTACCACTCTAGTTAAAACTAAAACTCGGACATTAACAGAACTACCATCGAACAAACATTCTATAGGATGCAAATGGGTGTAAAAAATTAAGTACAAGGCAAATGTTAGTATAGAAAGGTATAAAGCAAGATTAGTGGCAAAATGCTACACATAAGAGGAGGGCTTAGACAACTTTGCTACATTTTCCTCAATCACTAAGCTTCCTATTGTGAGACTAGTATTAGCACTTGCAGCAGCACAAAATTGGTTCATTCATCAACTAGATGTTAATAATGCTTTCCTTCATGGAGATCTATATGAAGAGGTATACATGCACGAAGTCCCTTTCAGGATACTACAGTGATAACAGAGTGCGCAAATTACCCAAAATTCTTTATGGTCTAAATCAAGCCTAAAGATAGTGGTTCCAAAAACTCACCTCATCTACATATGGCTTCACTTAATCAATGTCAGATACTTCCTATTTTATTCAATCCACTTCTAATTTATTAACAGTGTTATGTATTTATGTAGATGACGTAATCCTAGCTCGAAACAATCTTCAAGAAATTGAAGATATTAAAATACATTTGGATGCAACTTTTATAATCAAGGATCTGGGAACACTTAAGTATATCTTCGGCATTGAAGTGGCCAGAAGTAGCAAGGGAATCAACATACATCAAAGAAGTTAGCATGCACTAGACATCCTCACATAAACTGTTACAATGGATGCAAGTCATGCTCCACACCTATGGATACTAAGATTGAACATAAAGCCAAAGAGGCCACACACATATAGAAGATCCAACAGAATACAGAAGGCTTGTTGGAAGGCTACTCTACTTAATTATTACAAGGTCAGACATGTCTTAAAGCATCCAAACATTGTCTTAGTTCATATCCAATCCAACAAATATTCACCAAGCTGCCCCACGCAGAGTTTTTGAGATATCTCAAAAACAATCCAGAAAAGTCTTATTCTATCCCTTAATCTCAATCAATTAACTGAAAGGGTACAATAATGCAGAGTATGGGTACTAGAAGAAGTGTAGATTTTTCCATTTTTCCGATTTTTCTTTTATTTTTCGATTAATAGATTGATAAAGAATAATTTGCAGAGAATTGAAATCAAAACACGATGATTATAGTGCTTCAATCCACTTAAGATCTACGTGCACTACCACTGGATCTCCCAAATGAATTTTGAAGAGAAAAGTGTTAATTAATCATACCAAAGCAAATAAAACTTCAACTCGAAGAGCAGCAAACTTTTCTTACAACAACAATCCTGAAGAGCATCAAACTCTTCAACAACAATCAACCAAGTGTGTTCTTACCAAAAAAACACTAACAAGTAGTTATTACTTTACATGATGATAAAAGACTCAAGATTACACGTGCAAGTGATTTTAAAATACTTGTGTAAGTGTAATCAAGAATCAAAACCTAATCAAATCAGTTGAAAATGAAGAACTAGACTTAGATTACAACAAGAATGATGAATATGAAAAAGAGTATTTATTGACTTCTCAGAGCAGTGGATTCAGAACAGTGGGTGCAAGTCAAGAAGCGGACAGCCCGAGCAGGTCGTTCTCCGGAAGGGGGTACATCTAATTTGCATGTTCAAATTAATAATCCTTTTGAGGTTCTCAGAGACGAGGATGAACAAATTCCTCATGAAAAAATTAATTCGAAGCAAGTTCAAACTCGCGGGGATGGGTCAAGTCATAACAGGGGTAATGGTGATTGCATGGTAGATACTAATCATGCAGGGGCAATAAATACTGATCGAAGGTTGGTTCTTCATCAACCATTGCAGCAAAATTCAGTGATAACTTCAGACAATATGATTATGACTGCAAGTTTAGATGATAAAGGTAAAGAGAGCTTGCAACGAGCTATGGATGCAGTCTCACGCAGTATGCCTATTAATGACTATGAGTTTAACACTGCTACTCCGTCGGAGAGTTTCCAAGCGACGGCGGCAGCCACACGAAAACGGTGGTCAGATATGGCGGAAGAGAAGGAACAAGAAGACGAGGAACAAGAAGAAGCTTTAAAGACAAAGATAGGTGACCCCTCCACAACTCCGCTTGTCTTTGCCTCATGTGATTCTTCAGAAGCTCTGAAGTCTATGACAATTGTGGCTCGTGGATCATGGGCCGACATTCAACAGGCTACATTAGACCATCAAGAAGATAGTCGAGCATGTGCTAAAAAAACAACTAATTATGCCATTCGAAGATCTTCTAGAAATAGACGTCCTTCGTTTAAATTGCATTTTTAATTAATTTTTGTTGTTTCCTTTTCCTGAAGTTTAACATTTTTTTTCCTTTGCTACCTGATCGGTTTGTGATCAGGACTTTTTTCTTTCTTTTATATATTTCTATTTATTAAAAAATTGAATAGAAGGAATGTGTTGTGCTTGATCCCTCAAAATCTCCAAGAATTTATAGAGGAGCTTCAAGATTTGTTTTCCAACATAAGCTCATCTAATTTTAATTTTGTCTGCAAAAAAAAAAAAAAAGATCAAGAGATTTACAAAAATGGTTAACAATTGATAAAGTGAAGTTGATGATAATGTTGATGCAACGAATATAATCTGTTATCAAATATCATATAGTGACCGGACTGTCACGCCCCAAACGCGACGCGATAATGATCAATCACTTAAACAGAAATAAATCAACAGTCTAAACCCATGATACGAAACTTCAAGTGAAAAGAGTCTAATGCAGCAGAATTAAAATAAACCCAAGTACAAATTACATCTTAAGGTCCGACGGAATCCGAATACAACCCAATAGATTATCCGAATTTAACTTACGGTCAAACGAAACAAAATGAAGAAGTCCAACAACAATAAAAGTAAAAGGAGTGTCGCTCCACATCAACGGTAGGAATTCAATCTGTGGTAGGTTCGACGTCTTCAACGTACTCTTCATCTAAAGGTTAGAAAACAGGAGGGGTGAGACAGAGATCTCAGTGGATGGGGTGATCGTGTGCAAGTGTGGCGATATATAGTTAATGCGAGAAATTAGTTGTATGAAAACGCGTGAGAGATGATGCATGATTTCACACACGATCCACAAGCGTCGTGATAAATATATTTATGTAATATACTTATACGATTTAAGAAAACGATTCGTGGTCACGCAGCACTATGGTTCAAGCGATCGGGAGGATTGCGTCTTGATAAGTATAGCCAATCCCATGCAAGACAATTAGTAGTTTGCGTCTTTTGAAGTGTAGCGCCAACCCATGCATTACAAGTAGCGGTTGCGTCTTGAAGTGTAGCGCCAACCAAGCGTTCGTTCAACTCCGGAATCGTGTGGATCAAGGCGATTCCTTCGTTCTTCCTTGTAACTCCCGTTCATGATGGTCCAAGACTGTCACCTTATCGCTCCATAGGCAAAGACAAAATCCACGTTGGAGCTAGCAAGGCTCGGATTCGTCATAATCATGATTATACCTCAAGTACTACGACCCGCTTCCCTTGGACAAACTCCGTCCCTCGGTTGCGGGATTAGGGCGATGGGGCGGAAGAGTGGAATAGCGGCCGAGCTGTCCGGTTCCATCCCCGACGTATCCATTCCGAGTGTGAGCTCGACACACCATGTTGACTCGAGCAATAAATTAAATACACGTTCGGGTAGTCAACCAGCAATGAGTATATTGATTCGGGAAGCGATTCATGAAAAGTTTTGAAAATTTGCGTAAGGTAATTATGGCGTTGGTGGAGTTATTTGGATGAAGATGATTATCGGGAGGATAAGCAATCTTCGATATCTTGAAAGATTAGGTGGAACATAAGTCCATTATAGATTCGAAATCGCAAGACGAGGAAGTCGCCCCCACGATCGCGTATTAATCGGTCAAGACGATGCGATAAATCAAAGGGTTTTTGAGAAAATAAAATATTTTAATTAAGAATTGAAGTCAGAGGGTCCAGGGCTGTTTTAGTAAAAGGAAAATAATTTGAGTTAGGTCCTTGATAAAAAGAAAATTTACAATTTAGCCCCGTTTTGTAAAAACCAATACTTTTGGGGTAAAAATTGAATAAATAAATATCCCGACCTTGAAAAATTATGAGGTCAGTTCCTAAATTCTCCAAATTGTTCAGAGATTCAGGTTTTTGAAGTTTTGAGGTCGAGTTTTTATAAAATTCTCATATTGGCCCCAAATTTGTTAAAATTGCCATTTCGGACTCTATGTTTAAAATAATTGGAACTCACAAACCGGAAGGGCTTTTAATGTGATTCCAGTTGGAAAATGTCACTATGATTAGTGGGATATTGGGACAAAAGCAGTTTTAAAAAGAAATAAGTTTAGGTCCTTTAACTTTTGAAAAGTTCATTTTTGTCCCATTTTGAAATAATTGCCTTTAAGGCTTTTAGGAGTCCAATTGTTATGAAATTTGAACCTTGGGTCCAAGATATAATTATGTTATAGTTAAATTAGTATTTCCAGGCGCATGGACTGCATAAGTCCTGGAAATTATATTTTGGTCCTCAAGTTTAATCTTTTACAATTTGGTCCCTCAATTTTTATAGAATTACTTTCCAAGCTCTAAACACTTGGATTTTTGGAATATACTTAAAATATGTTATTTCCAGTCCCTTAAAAGTTAAAATTTCAAATTTTAAAATTAGGGTCTGGTACAGTTTCGAAAATTGCAAAATAGCCTTAAACTTCTAAAATTTTACAATCTAGTCCTTGGGCTTTTAAGGGTTGATTTTATTTATCTAAAAACTCTTAAAACTTTATTAAAATTTCAAAACATAATTTTTGAACCTGAGTTCAGTCCCAAAAATCGAAAATTACAGAGGGGTCCCTTAAGTTTTATTTTCTTGCAATTAAGTCCACCAACTTTCCATTTTTGCATTTTAAGTCCAAAAATTGAAATTTAATCAATTATGCTCGACTTGTCCAGGTTAAAAAACATTCAAAACATAGATTTAAAGAGTCATACACATCCATATCATTCTCATACAAAATTTCATCAAGTATAACAATAAAGTGTACATGTATGCCCTATTTTTCGATAAATCGCATTTTTGAGCAACACTTGAGAATTTTTCCAACTTGATACAAGAAAATAGCATGCAATACATAATATATATCTCAAGTGCTCAAAATCAAAATACTACATGCATTTTAAGTAAAACACCTAGAAGTTGAAAGGATTTTTCCACCCACCTTAAAGATCGGTTTGTTGGTGAAAATGGGATAAATCTCTCTCGATGAAGGAGTGACTTAGGTCAGCCCCTAAGTCAAGGAATATCAAAAAATATAGGAGTTATAAGAATGTGGTTAAAAATTTAGAGAAAAGAAGAAGATGGTGAGAAAATTGGAAATACTACACTTACCTTGTGTAGTGAGTAAAATGTGACTAGTAATGGCTTCCAAGTATAAGGTTTTGGTCACCCTTAATGTCCACCACCAAGGTCAGCCCCTAAAACTCCAAAAATAAAAATGGAGTATCAAATTTTGGAAAATAGAAGAGAAGAAGAAAATGTACTAAAAATCCCATTTCTTACCTTATAGTCCAACTTCTTCACAATTTTTCTTCAAGATGACTAGTCTCTTAATTTCTTCAAAGGTCTTCTAGGTATACCTCAAAATCAAAAATCAAACTTAAATTAGAAGGTGAAAGAGATGAGTTAGGTGATATCAAAAATGGATTGAACAAGAAATGTTTCTTACCTTTGGAGTGTAGTTTCGAAATTTTTGAAGAAAATGGGAGATGAATTCTTGAAGTTTTGGTTAAGTGTTTGTGAAGAAGAAGAAGAAATAGGTAGAGAGATGTAGGAGGATTTTTGAGAGAAGGAGGAGAAAATACAAGAGTTAGAGTAATCTTGTGTTGGTTAGATGATAAGTTAGGGTAATAATTGAGGAAATTATGGAATAAAGTAATACATAGGCTACTTTGCTAGGGACAATTGGCCAAAAGTTATATTTTAGGGGGAATTTAAATTTTTGTCTTGTTTGACCAAGATGTAGGAAATATGTAGGGTAATTTAAATGTAGGCTTGAAAAATAAATTGAAAATTTTTCCAATTTTAATTAAATTTCGAAAATTAGAAAAATAAAATAACAAAATAAAATATTTGGTTTCTTTTCTTTATAAAATTGAGGAAAATAAAATGTATAAATGTCCATAATTAAATATTTAGAAACTTAAAATAAAAATGTGAAATAAGAAATATGTACTCCAAAAATAAATTGGAAGTTGGTTGGGATGAATTATAGAATAAGATGAAATATTCGGATAAGGGTCGGAATATACTCCTAAATTATCGAGGGTCCAAAAATTCTAAAGTCGTAGTCAATCGATCAAGTATTAATACTAGAGGAGAATACAAAATTGCTAAGCTCAAAAATGAGGAAGACGTAATTGACGTTGGACGAAATAATTAAAAGTTGGGTCGTGTTTTATTAATAACGGGTTTGTGTTACTAAACCAAATAAATAAATCACTGCATAACGTCGTATCTCACATCGTGAAAATTCGGGGCATCACACGGACGCTATGTATAAAATTTGAAAGTTTACATCGTTGGACCAAGATTTGACACATGTTGCTATCAAGGGCAATAGCTAGGTCTCTATGCATAGCGACTGGTCGTTGTACCATAATGGTTGATTGTCGTGGGTAGAGATTAGTCGTTATTATTGCAAGGAGTTTTTGAAGAAAAAACAAGTTTTCAGACATGGTGATCGGTCCCTATTCTTACAGAATGTTTGTTGAAGAGAAGCAAACTTCAGGCACTGGTCGCCATTAAGGGTGACAGGTCGTCCTTGCAACAGTTTTCACAAAATTTTGAAACTTTAAAAATCTTTCAAGCCCAGTTAGATAAAGATAAAATGCAAGTAATAACTCATAGATGCCAATAAAAGTGATGGAAATATTTCAGACAGTCTAGATAGTATTTAGACAGCGATTTAAAACATGTTTTGGTTTATATAAAATTGAAAACATGATATCATCAAGATCAAAATAAATTTATTCTAACAAACTCCTCATTTTTGAAGATTCCAATCCAAAACAATTTCATAAGACAACATTTTGTAAATCAGGGCTTTCCAGTCAAATAATTATCTACACATTTTAGCAACATTAATCGACGTAAGCAAATAAGCACAAGTTATCAATATCAATCATCATTTGCAGAATAATCTCAAGTTATATTTTTATATGCATCAAAACTTATATAATGCCCCCCTTGGCACGACAAAATAGATAGAGCTTTATGTTAAGCACCCCTGTAAATAATAATACCATGAACATCATGGTGATACCATTATTTCTATTTTTCTCCCCATTTGAAATTATCAAAAATAAAAACAATATATCATCAAAGAAACTGCGGTAAAATGAAGCAAATATCCATTCGTTCTACTAATGAGGCCAAAATTTAAAAATCAGAAAGAAAGACAAATGATAACGAATAAAAAAAAGTATGATCGATCCTCACTAGAGGAGAAACAAACTGTAGGGAGTAAATCCTTGATAAACTTCTTCAATTTACCTATTGACTTTTTCAACTTGCTATTTTTTTTTTTGCGATGCTCACCATATATGTTCCTCTCTAAGCTCTTCATAATCATGTTGAAGCTCACGATAGTTCCTTTTTATGTCCTCCAACTTCGTTTAGCTCGTTTAAGCATGTATGAACTTTGTTATAACTTCCTTCATCACTCTCAATGGCATCAGTAGTGCTAGTATTATCTTCCGGAGCACTATGATGTCCCCCGCCGCCAAATCCTCGGCCTCGCCGTCATTAAAGAAATCTTGGGGATTCTTGGGGACACGAGGTGGAAGCACTAGATTGTCCTCGAGCAGACCTAATGGGAACTCTTTGCATATTTCTACGCAGCTGAATAATCTATTGGATATTATCATTATCAAAATCGTTCCAATATAACTCGATATTGAGTTCGGTAGGAGGGAGACCCAATTGCAAAAGCAATTTACAGATTAAATTACGTAGGGCGAATTACTTAGTACCCAAAGTGATCGACTCAATCAGACATTGGATAAACACAGCCTTGTAGTTTACTTTATTCGCCCTGTTTAATCTTATAGGTTAGAAAGTAATCCATATTGCTCGGCAACTTCACGGATTTTACCGCAAATGTAATAATACGCAATCAAAGTAATAATCCCCGTCTCATCCGGTATAGTTTGCGTGTTAAACTTCGCCAACACCACTAAAACAATTTAACCTCCTCGAGTGATACCCCCAATCTTAGGTCATCCCACAGAATACATGACACATGGTCCAATCCACCCTCTGACACACCAAGCATTTGGAATATATCATTTGGTGTCCAACAAAAATTTATCCCTTTCACGAATAAGTTAATAGCTAACGGATTACTATCCGAATCAAATTTAACCCACATATTCGCATAAAATAATGTTATCACCTCATCATTATACATAATAAAATGGTGACCCCATAAAGTAACCCAAGTTTGGGTCTCAAACAAACCATGAATTGTAGGGTAGTTATCCAAAAAAGTCCCGGCAAATTTTAATCCTACCAATTGATTTGTTCTAATTACTCGGATCATCATAAAAGGTTTTGACATACTTATGAATAAACCTTAATGCATTAGAACCACTAGGAGCTAAAAAAGTTGGGTTTTCTTACTTTTAGCCCATTCGACGTTTGCCGATGAAATAGTCCATCAGAGTTTGGTGATTTGAGACCGTGAAAGCAACACATTCAGACTCCCAGGTTGATCTTGAGTCATTTCTCTAAGATAATCCTCATTTTCTGTTGAGATTGGCGATTCATAGTCGAACCCTCTCTGATTTTTTTTCTCTTCTGTGGGGGAGATGTGCCGATTATAGTTTTGAGATGAGCCATAACTTAGGTGTATGAGAGAAATATGGTTGATTTGCAACAAGAATTAAGAGTTTTGGTGAAGACTTGAGGGATTTAGAGAACTTAGGGGGAAAAATCGCGTTTAGGTTTTTTTTGAAGAAGCTGGATGTTCTGCGTTATGTCATAGGCAGAAAGATGTTAAGTTGTTTCTAACTTTATGGCGACCGGTCACTATGCATGGCGACCAGTCTCTGAGGCATAGCGATCGGTCTCTGTTAAGGGTGACTTGTCCCTGTTTTCAGCCTCGATTTTTCATGTTTTGAAAAAGAAATTACCCCAAAACTTAATGAAAATAATCATAAAATACCCAAAACATAAATATTAACGTTATTCAATGTGTATTATGTATAATCGAGCTCGAATGTAGTTAAAAGTCTTGGCGGATAATGATTTTGTAAAAATATATGCTAATTGATTTTGAGACGGAACTAAGCACATCTCAATTTTTCCCTTTGGCACAGAATCTCTTAGAAAATAATGTCCAACTTGTAGATGTTTTGTTTGATTGTGATGTATGTGATTTTGTGAAATATTTATAGCAGAGGTATTATCACAAAAAATAGAAATATTTGTAAAATTGATTTAATAGTCCGCCAAGGTTTGTTCATCCAAAATGATTGTGTACAACAACAGGCTGCAGAATATGTTCGGTCTTGACCATTAATAAAGAAATACAATTATTCTTTTTAGAAAACCAAGAAACTAGCCAATCGCCAAGAAATTAACACTAGCTGGATGTGCTTTTCAGATAAAACAAACCATGCGGTGCATTTTAAATATCAGAAAATTCTTTTTACGACACTGAAATGAGATTCTTTTGGATTGCTTTGAATTTGAGCGCATTTACTTGCAGTTAAATAAAGTAAATTACCAATCGTACATCGATATTTAGATTCGTCGACCAATTTATCTTTTTCATCCTTATAGAGTTTAATGTTTGTTTCCATTGGTGTAGCTATCATTCTCCCCTCTTCAATTCAATTATTTTTTAAGAAGTTCTTTTATGTATTTGAATTGTGAGATGTAGATCTCTTCTTGATATTGCTTTATTTGAAGTCTAAGAAAGAGTTAATTCGTCCATCATACTCATCTTAAATTCTCCCGGCAATAACTTAGAGATACTCTTGCACATATATTCATTAGTAGCACCAAAAATGATATCATCTACATAAATTTGAGCTAATAGTCTATCTTGTTATTTTTCATAAATAAAAAGAGTAGTGTAGACTTTACCCCTTGTGAAATTAATTTCTAAAATAAAAGAGCTTAGTCTATCATACCAAGCAAGGGGTGCTTCTTTGAGACTATATAAAGCTTTTTTATGTTTATAAATATCATTTGGTTCCAAAACAATTTTAAATCCCGGGGTTTTTTTGACATACATTGCTTCTTGAATAAAACAATTTAAGAAAGGGGATTTAACTTCAATTTGATCAAGTTAAAAATGTTTGAAATAAGAATAAGCAAGTAAAATATGAATAGTTTCTAAATATTTTACAGGTGCAAAAGTTTCATCATAATCAATACCTTCTTCTTGACAATGATCTTTAGCTACTAACATTGCTTCGTTTCGAATCATATTGCCTTGATCGTCTGACTTATTCCGAAATACCAATTTGTTTGATGATAGTATGTGATGGTGGACGTGGCACAAGCTCCCAAACTTTATTTTTTTGAAATTGATTAAGTTCTTCTTGCAATTCTAAGAACCGATCTTCGTCTTCAAGTCCTTTCTTTATATTATAGGTTGTTTCTGAGAAATTAGAGCTTTTCGAGTAAATTTTCTTCTTGTCGTGACCTTTTCAAGTGGATCCCCAATAATAAGATTTTTTTTGGGATGATCCTCTTTGAATTTTAATACCACAAGAATCCGTTACATTACCTATTTCTACTTGTGGAACAATTGTTGAAGAAGAGAGTTGATCATTTTTAGTAGAACTAGTATGTTGCCCGTGCGATGCACGGAACGTAATATAATAAAGTACTGTATAATTTTAATATTAAGAAATTGATATATTATAGGAAATGTAAGGGCGGCCCAGAGCGGGTATCTCAAAATCCAAAGCCGCCATGTCCTTTTGAATCGGGGAGGAAGATACCTGGAGTATAACATAATGAAGTATTATATAATTTTTTTGACAACGAAGTATTGTATAATTTGGTATTATGAAATTTATATATTGTAGGAACAGTAATAGAACAGGGCAGGGTGGGAATCCCAAGACTCAAATCCTCATGTCCTTGAATGAGAAAATGGGAAAATTGGTTGCAGGTTGACATGTATTGATCCGACCAAAATAATGTAAGATTTATTAAATAACTATTATTATAATATTTAATATAATTTTTACAAAATATCATATTAAATATATGCATTAAGATTTTAGAAAAATGAGAGAAAAATAAATAATATAAATTATTTATATATTTGAAGCAAGTTTATACATCGATTAAAAACACTTGTTAATTTATCTAAAACTGTACAAATTATTTTTTCACTTAATAATGTTCAACAACTAAATTAAATTAGATCAATTGAGATATAGTTTAAATTTATACCAACAATAAATTAATATATATTTTGATTTAACAAATAAAATCAGAGTGTCATATTGATTCTTAATAACAACATCATGTTACTCAAATCATGATTATTTGAGAAACTATCTTATAACATAAAATAATGAATAATAATTGTTCTATTGTTTGAGATTAGAAATAAATATAACATAAACAATAGAACAAATAAAAAACATTTCTTTCATGTAATAAGTATTTACTTATTATAAATTCAAAGAAATATGTACATTATAATATTAAATTATATATATAATCTAAAGAATCTCTTTATAATAATATATAGAGGAATTCAATATTTCCGGCATTTCAAACAATATTTATATGTTTGATTATTTTTTCAAATATAATACACAAATACGTTCAACTATATATATATATATGATTTCGATACTTAAGGCACCTGATAATATTTAATTTGTACGGTGGATTATTTTTTTCAATTATAATACATTGATACGTATAATTATACATACACTTAGACACACACACACATATATATATACATAAACTTATATATTTATTCACGTTTCTACAAAATAGTTTTAAATTTCTAATTGTATTGTCCAAATTTGTATTCCATGTTCAAATTTTTGGAGTATTGATTATTTTTATATATTATGTAGTGTATTGTTCAAATTTCTTGAAAATTATAATCCTATATTTTGTATTTTTCAGATGGTTTTCTAAGAAAAGACACAATCAAATATAATTGTCCAAAAAAATATTTTTTTTATTAAGAAAATAAATAAAAATATATATTGGTTTTGATTAAAAATTAAATTTATAAGTATCAAATTTTGATTAAGAATATGTTGAAAAACTTACCAATAATAAATATATAAACATTCATATCATACTTTCACGCTCAAAATCTTACAATTCATATATCAATCAGATGATGTGATAATCAAATTATTTAAAAATAATGATATCTTGATTTCACACTTTTAACTTATTCACCAGAATTTATACAAATTATGAAAATCGGAATTATCGGAAAAAAATCATAATTTTTTAAATTAAGAAGTATAATTTAGCTTTAGAAAATATCCGTGTATTTCTCATAATTAAATTATTGCTTCTTATCAAATAATAGTAATTTTTATAATATTTCAGTATTTTTTAGGTTCAGAAACCTGAAATACACACGTTTCCAAACCCAAAACAAATCATTTATAGCTTTTATTTGGTTTTTTATTAACTATTTTTCAAATTATTGGAAGAAATATTTACTTTTCAATTATAGAAAAAAACTTGTGATTTATTTTTTTAAATTAATTGTATTATATTTAGATTAGATTAGATTTTTATAGTTATTTTTATTTTTCATGATTAGTACAACTCCAAATTTACCTCGTGCACATTAAACAAAAACAAAATGAATTATATACAACGACTTGTAATATGACTATAATATAATTTGTTATTAATTATTTTCCATACATTGAAATCAACATTTAATATGAATTATAGAAAGAAAAAGAAAATCGCAATTTAATAACCAAAGTTATGTGTTGGAATAAAAATCTTAGCGAATCTTTATAAACCTAATTTATGGATTGAAAAAGAGGATAAAATTTGATTTCTTATTAATTCTTCCAAAATATAGAAACAATACCTATGGTAAAAAAAACTTGCTAGAATTATATTGAATTTTATAAATTTAAAAAATTAGCATTAAATATTGAATTTATGTATTAAGCTTTATCAAATTTAATCATTAATCTATATGGAAATTATGATATAAGCCTTGAAAAGATTTGTATTAAGATTTACCAAATTTAATCATTAATCTATATGAAAATTATGATATAAGCCATAGATATATTGGTATTAAGTTTTACCAAATTTAATCATTAATCTATATGGAAATTATAATATAAGCCTTAAATATATTTTACTATTTTTATTGAAATGTTTTAGGCGGGAAAATATTTTTAGAAACAAGTTTGTTATTATATATATATAGATATAGAATAGTAGGTTTGGCATCATCTTCATCATCACTATCTTCACTTGGGATATTTTGAACATTGAAAGTTTCATTGAATTTGACATGTATCGATTATTCAACTACTTGACTTGTTTTGTTCTATACTCGATATATTTTTGCTTTTAGTTGATTATCCCATAGAAATTCCTTCGTCGGCCTTGGGGTCAAGCTTGTCAAATGATCCTTGGTATTGAAAATAAAATATTTGCAACCAAGTACCTTGATGTAGCCAATATTTGGTGTTTCAAAACTCATATGGAGTTTTGTTCAACTTCGGTCGAAGATAAACTCGGTTTACCACATAGCAAAAAGCAGTATTTACAACTTTGCCCAAATATATTTTGATAGTGAAAATTCATTGAGCATTGACCGACACATTTCTTGAAGAGTTCGATTTTTCCTTTCGGCTACTCCACTTTATTGAGGAGTTCTTGGAGGCAATAAATTATGAGAATATCCCTTGGTTTCATGTAGAACTCTAAATTCTCCATCAAATTCACATGCACGATCACTAATAAATTTGATAGTATCTTGTTTTTCATTTTCTATAAGTCTACACAACTTAGTAAACTCATAAACGACATCATTTTTATTGTCAAGGAAGATAACCCAAGTATATCGAGAGAACTCATCGATAATAACAAAAATATAATAATTTACACTTAGGCTTGTCGTGCCAATATATCTATATAAAACTAGATGAAGAAGTAGTAGAGGCTTGGTTATGGAAATTTCATTTTTGGGCTTAAAACTACTTTTAACTAACTTATTCTTTTGACAAATGTTACATAAGCTAATCACTACAAGAAAACTGCTGATAGACACCACCTAAAAGACACCGGTTTTATGACTTTACTGGTGTCTTTTCCTTTTTAACACCGGTTTTGTAAGAAACCGGTGTCTTATTAGTGCTGTCGTTTGATAAACAACACCGGTTTCCTAGAACCGGTGTCTATTGTAAAAACAATTCCCAAATAGACACCGACAGATAGGTTTTCAAACCGTGTCTATATATAAAAATTATTTTAGAATTGACACCATATCTTTCGACACGGTTATAGAACCGGTGTCGTTATTTTTTAACACCAGAATATTTAACACTGGTTTTACAACCGGTGTAGTTAGGAGTATAGGACCCTTAGTAATTAGGGTTATTATCATCAAAAAAGAAAAACACCTGTCTCCCGTCACCTCTTGCGCCTCTCACCAGTCACCACCCCATGCGCCTCTCTCTCTCTCTCACTCTCTCTCCGGTCGCCTCCTCCTCCTCCCGGCCGCAACCGCTCTGTCCGCCCGTGGGCTATTTTTTTTTCTCCGCTCCCGTCGCCTCTCCTCCATCATCATCGTGCGTCTCGATGCATTTCTCTCTCCTTTCTCCTCCGCTCCGTCGCCTATCATCTCCCGACCATTTCTTCGTCTACGGCCTAAAATAGGTTTGTTACTTGGAAATTCTCACTCAATGGCCAAACAATCTCAAATTTCTAAACCCTAGGTAATTGCTTATTCTAATTTACAATTTTTCTGATTTTCTCTTAACATATTTTATTTTATGAATCACTAGGATGTTGGTGTGCTGTTGAAATTCTCACTCAATGGACAAAACAATCTCAAATTTCTAAACCCTAGGTAATCGCTAATTCTGATTTACGATTTTTCTGATTTTCTCATCGTGAGCAATTGCTATTTTCGTATTTCTTTTTTAAGCTGTAGAGTCCAATTAATAATTCTATTTTTCCTCTGTAAAAACTGCCGCTATATAGCAAATTTATATGTTGCTTCTGTCTTTTGGTCTATGGAAAAATTAAAGTGAATTTTGTTAGTATACTCTTGCACAGTAGATTGGGAATTTGAGGTGTTATTCTTGCTGCCTTTTCTTTTTGTAAGCATCAACTTCAGTGAAAATTGATACTGATCATGTTCTGAATAGGCTCAAACAATTCAGGGCTATGAATCAGTTCAAAAAAGTTGCACTCAGGGTAATATGGAGGGCTTGAGCGCGGGGTAATTTTCGTTGATTTGGAATGCCGTCTCGATGTTCTGAGCATTTCATGAGCTTTGGAACGGCGAATTATTTGGGCTAAGGGTAAACTTTTTTGTTACAAATTAGAAGATATCTTTTCTTGACAAGAAATGGTGATTTTTTTTAATGATTTCGCAATTAGTGATTTTTTTAAGTATTTGTTAGGATTAAGAAGAAGCATGAAGGGGAATGAGAATGAATATCACAGAGAGTTGTTTGTAGCATGTATGATGCGATTCTTGTATACCCGATGTTACAATTGCCGAGTGGGAAATCGAAGCCGCAGAGTTATTGTACGATGATATTGTTTTGCTGTTTTAGTTGAAGTTCATGTAGCATTTGGAATGCATTTGGAGGCCATCGTAGCAATACTTATAACAACTAACATGTTTAGAATATATATATTTTGGTCAGAATTAAATTATCGACAAAGACAACATAATGTAGCACAAGTTTTTGAAATTGATGCATCATAATATGTTTTTATGTTTTCATGATGTAGTTGGTCCCTAACCTTGAGTCCGACATCAACTAGTTGCATCCAACTTTCCCTCTTGGCTCACTTGTTGTAGCATCATTTGGTGAGATAAAGGACAAGCATCTTTGGAATTAGGTTGCGGTGTAATGGTTCGAGCCACTTAATTGAAAAGGTTTAGCATTATTAATTCGATTTAACACGAGCATATTTAATTACCAAACAGAAAAAAAATGCTATTTTATATTGTCATTTGTAGCTGATAGTTGCAATGAAACTGAGTTTAAAATCTTCTCGTCTGGTTCCACTTGGAATCTTAAAAGAGATTATTATTTGTGATAATTGGGATCTGAATTTTAGTCATTTCATTTGCTAATCATATACTCTATTGGGTGAACTTGTTTTTGGCTTCTAAAAAATGTCATGTGTATTTATATTTGATGGAAATTTACTTGTACTTTTGCAATTGAGTATTATGAATGCAAATTGAGATCACCTTTGCAAGCCTATCCTTTTCCTTTTTTATATCTTTGAATTTATTTATTCATTCTATTGTCCTAAACCCCATAGTTTTGGCTTATCGTATGGGATTTCTGCTCAAGTGGATGGCAAAACAATTTATGATACTTCGATTTGGTTTTTTCTTGTTTTCACCACCTCTTTGGTATAGACCGAGTTAACACGGATGGACAAGGTATCTGTTCTTGGAAATCTTTGTTAAGTACGAAACAACTCCAGGAGAAAGTGAAGATTCTTGAGGAGCAAACTAATAAAAGTTCCATGGAAACTGTGGTTTTTGTCACGAATGGCATTTGCTTCAACATTTATTTGCGCCATTCAATTGTTTTTTGATGATTGAAAGACTTCTAAATCATATACCACAAGTACATAACATGCAACCCCAATGATAGCACTTTTGAGTAACATGTTCTGAACTCAGAATTTTTAAATGATTTTGATAATCTAAGAGGTGATTTAACCATAATAATTTTAGAAGATAATTAAAAGGCCTGGATCACCTTACGGTTCAAGTGATTATCAGAAAACACAAATGAGTCTGTCAAGCCCATGTGTTGCACTCTCGTTTTGCAAATATTAAAACCTGAAATATGACAATCCTGACGGCGATCAGAATTATCAATTTCAGATTGAGACCTGTAAATAATCACACTTTTTGAGCTTCCTTATCGTCTTACTACTTTTTTGCCATTTTCCCAAGAGTTACCAATGATCAAAACATCATTACAGGTTTAATTTACAATCTAATTTTACGGTAATTTGATGGCTCCAATGTTATATAGAAAGGGGAAAACAGGGGGAAAATCGAATCTTGAGGCCTGGCGAGATAAAGATATTACGAGGCAATTTTATTTTCAGTGATTAAGTTGGAAATTCTTTTCTAAGTATACTACTTTCTCTGTCTTTCTTCTTTCTAGTAATTACATGATCATGATTCATGACGCAAAAGAAGCCACTGATTAGTAGAAAAAAATCTTGTTTTTATTGTTAAGATAAATGAACACAGTGCCTAGCCTTTAGCTGGCTTTGCCGAGGAAGAAAATAGAAGAACATCAAGGGAGCTGCGATAATCGTGCCATCTCGATGCAGGCAGCCATCGCCAAGCTGGAGGAGGCGGGGCGAGTCCCGTGGTGGCGAGGAGGATGTCACCTTGTCCCAGGCGGGAGGTTATCGAGTGGGCTTAAGGTATCACCCGCAGTGGACTCGTCGGGAAGAAGAAGATGGCTAATATTGCGGTGGAATTTCTAAGGTTTACGATGCGCTTGTGGGGTCCAGGAAACCGAGTAGGAAGAGCTGGGATGATGGATCATCTTCAGGTGGTGGAGGCTCTTCTGAGCATAAAGAGAAGGCGGGGACTAAGAACAGACTGGATTTACAGGCTATATTGAGGACTCAGGTGAGATTTCTTCCCCTTTTTTTCTGTATGCTTAATTTACATTCTTTCCCTCTAATTGTTGAATTGTTTTTAGGCGCACATTTTCTGTAGTAAAACATATCATTATTGTTCTGTAGTTTCTCTCATAATATTATTACCTTTATGCTAGAGTTAGGTTTGTGATAACGTGAATTTAATGTTCTTATCCCCAATATGAAGTTCAGTTAAGGTACACCTTTCAAATTAACAAGAATTATCCATGACTTCTTTTCTAATGATGTTATTTCTTTTTCAGGCTGCTATATCCAGGCGTCTAAGTGATGTACATGATAATTTGCCAAATGATGTAAAATCTGAAAGTCCTGTGGAACAGGAGAAACCAAACAGGAGAACATGACTTTTTCAGGCTGCTATATCCAGTTTAATGCCGGCTTGCTATATTTTTTGACGGTGCCGTGCTGCTATCATGTGTTTAATGCATGTTATTAACATAAGATGTGATCTTCGAGTTGGTTGTCTGGCATGTCTGGTCACAAGAAGAGTATCCTACTTACATTTTCACCGTTGATTAACCTTGTAAATATTGAAGTAATGGAAAACATAAAATTACATGTAATTTTGGTGTATAATTCAAGAGATTTTGATGTGTATTCTCTTTATATGATAGAGAAGGGAGTGCTGCATATTTTATTGATTTTAATTTATAGTAAACCCTTTATTATAAAGATAATTGTAGTTCTTTCTGCAGCTTCTTGTAAAATGGCCTGCTACAATAAATTTGGATCCCTGTTGAGGCAGAGCATTTCTGAGTAACCAGTTGTTTTGGAGTCAGTAACCTCTGTTCAACTATGAAGAGATGAGGAAAAGCTCATCAAACTTTATTTGGGCATCAAATTTATCGCACTTTTTCTTATTGACTTTCCTTTCCTTTTTTTCATGCAAGGATTAATCCTAGTTATCTTACCTTGCATGTGCATATTCAGTTGCAGAATCCAAATTGTAAAAAATGGGTTGCAGCAGCAGCTGCTCTTCTCTATGCACCCGGTCTAGGAGTTGATTGTGGTTCAACTCCAGGTGATATTATGCGAACATTTTTTCAAGGTTTGTTCCTTGCACAGGTGACTGGTAAATTTTGATATTAATATTGATATTAACATGTTGTCGCAAAAGTATTATTTGCGACGACAAAGATGCTTTTTTGACGAAAAATTGTTGTCACAAAAACGTGATTTTCTAGCAGTGAAATATATATTTTTATTTTTGCTTATTTATTTATTTTCATGTGAATGGGTGGATATGATGGAGTTTGTGATTAGCTGGGTTTTGGTGTAGGTATTCTTATGTTACAAGTACCTCAGTGGTTGGCATCAAGTACAAAGATGGCATTCTGTTGGCTGCCGATATCAGAGGTTTGATTCTTAAATATGCATCTTATTCTGCTTTCAAGATCATTTAATTGTTAAAGAAATTTAAGTATTGTCGACATCTTATTTTGTTTCTTTTTCATTTTTGCTACCCTTTTTGATTGTTATATGTAATATTGTGTAGGGAAGTTGTTGGAAATGGCATGTACGATGCTTGGGGCAGTTGGAAAATCGTAGGCTTAATAATCAAGTATAGGATCAAAAGGGTATACTTATTGTTTCTTATTCTTGTTGTAATGATAGGAGCTGGAATGACAGGAGCAATATTGATCATGCCTTTAGTTGAATGTATATAGCCTTTTTGTTGGCTGATAGAATTGGGTTATGAATTTGTAGTTGCTTTATCGAAAGGAAACTTTGCGACAAGTACTTTATGTTGGATTATGGATCTTTGTGATTTTAGTATTAATGCATTTTTTGTTGATTGGTGGAATTGGATTTCATAATGAATTGCTTATTAATATGGAATTTTTGCTGCTTTAATTTGTATTATATCGAGAGCTTACAAATTTTATTTCATACAAAAGACACGGTTTAAAAGCGGTGTGTAAAACCGATGTGTATTCCTTTAAAGACAGCGGTTCTAAACCGTGTCAAATACAAAAACTTTTAACATCGAGCCTTAGAAAGCGGATATTTTATCTCTACGACAGGTTTAAAACCGTGTCGTTGAAAAAAAAGACACGGTTTAAAACCGTGTCAAAAAGTTCAGGACTTTTAACACCGGTGGCTTTAACACCGGTTATTTTTACTAATAGACACGGTTTAAAACCGGTGTCGTTGAAGGCAAAGACACCGGTTTTAAACCGGTGTCAAAAAGTCCAGACTTTTAACACCAGTGGCTTTAACACCGGTTGGTTTACTAATAGACACCGGTTTAAAACCGGTGTCTATCAGCTTTTTTGTAGTAGTGAATATTTTTAAAATTTAATTTTGGTAGTCCTTTGACATGTTGGTTTTTAAAAATATTTTGTAAATTTTTGTATCTAACATATTCAAGCCGCCTATGTCATTAACTGATTAAATCATTTCTAGCGACAAGACAAGAGATATTTTAACTAATCAAATCACTTGTGCAAATTTTGTAATGATTGTCTTTTCTATTTGCTTTACAATTAATTTTATCATCTTAAAGAATAAGACATTTTTCTTTATTGAAAAGAACATTACACAAAGTATGCATATACTTATCAAATTGAATTTTAGCCCATCTATAAATAAAACATCATTAAGAGATAAAAAAGAGTCACCAATGTGTCCATTTCCAAGGATCTTGCCTTTTCCATTTCCGAATACAACCATTCCTCCTTCTTGTAGCTTGATGTTGGTAAAAAGATTCCTTTTCCGGTCATATGGTATGAACATCCGCTGTCCACGAGCCATTTGGAATCATCTTTGATTTTTATGACCCTAAGTGCCTAAAATAAATTTATTTTTATGTACCCTTAAGTGTTGGATCCATGGTGTTAGCATTAAGACTTTTAAGTTTCCAATAATAATTATTCCTATTTTTCACTCTACAAGTACTGTCAAATAACCATTTTACCACAATAAAAATATGTAATAGTTCTAGACTACTAATATGAATAAAAGTCGGAGCTTGGTTTTTCTTAAAGTTGGTTTGAATGGGTTTATAATATAAGTTCTAATTTCAAATGCTCACTACTTTATGCACCAATAATTTTAGTAACTTTATCGGTGATTAAATTAAATTGTTCCACATCATTTTTCAAGTTCTCGATTTCTTTGACAAGCATTTCTTTTTCGGGTTCAAGATTTCTATCCTTAGCAATAGTAATAATACGGGAACAATCTAAGGATTTATAAGAAGCAAGTAAATTACCATTTTCAAGTTTCATGCTCTTAAAGTCTTTTTTCAATTCTTCTACTTAACAATCACATTTTTGAACTCATTTTGCAAATCATTATAATTTTCTTGCAATTCATCAATTAAAGAAGAGGAAGATGTAGAGCGTACCTCGTCGACTTCGTCATCAATAGCCATAAGACCGTGTTCGGTTTCCTTATCGTCGGATGTTACAAGAAGTTCATCACATGTTTTAGCTTCGGCATTTAATGCCTTCTTTTAGGGAAAGAATTTTTTCTTCTTTTGTTCTTCTTCCTCCTATGGACAATCGGCTATGAAGTGTCCAAGTCTTAGGCATTAAAACAAGAATTATCTCTAACTTTTCTTGCCTTATTTTTATTCACAAATTTGGCAATTTTCTAACAAGAGCGCTCATTTCCTCGTCTTCCTCATCGCTTGCATAATAGACATTATTTGAACTAGAGGCGAGACCTTTCCGATATGAATATGTACCCGATTGAGAAGTGGATGGTTTGGAATTATTTCTTTCTTTGAGGTAGACTTCATAAATACAGAGATTTCCAATAAGCTCATTAATTTTTCCGAAAATAAGGAGATATAGAACCTTAGTAACCTTGTCTTCTTCGGAAATGATTTTTCGAGTACCATTAAAGGGGTAACAATATTGTCAAGTCTTTTCCACCATCTTTGAAATACTTTCTCCTTCAAACATAGTGAAATTTTCAAAATCATTGATTGACATGGTCTTTCGAGCTTGTTTGACTTTCTTTATACCTTCATAGATGGTCTAATTTTGTCCACACTTCATGTGCGGAACTAATTCCCCCTATACGATTATATTCATTAGCAGTAAGAGAACAATAAAGAATGTTTAGAGCCTTATTCTTTAAGTAGAAGAGTTTCTTTTCATCATCATCGAACTCCTTCAAACCCGTAGGGACTAAGCAATACAAGAAAAATGCTGAAAGAAAAGACAACGGATTTTTGATAAATAGTTATCTTTTGAAGTATTAACAATGGTTTTTTTATGAATATTGAATCTGCAAAGAAAGGTTGCATTCGTAGTATAGATCCTTATGCTCTTAACTCGCGAAGACTCAACGAGCAGCCAGGAGTTTGGCTTTGATATCATTTATTAGTCCAAGTGACCCACGAAAATCTAGAGGGAGGTGAGTAGATTTTTTCGATTTTCAAATTTTTCTTTTATTGTTCGAATAATAGCTTGATAAAGAATAATTTACAGAGAACTGAAATCAACACAAGATGGCTTATAGTGTTTTAGTCCATCTATGACCTACGTCTACTACCACTCAGTCTCCCAAGTGGATTTTTTGAAGAGAAAAGCTTTTATTAATCGATACCACATAGCACCATACCCTTTTTACAACAATTTTGAAGAGCACCAAACTCTTCAACGATAATTAACCAACTGTGTGCTTACCAAAAGAACACTAACAAGTAGTTCTGATTTTGGATGATGATAAAAGACTCAAGATTACACATGCAAGTGATTTTACAATGTTTGTGTAAGTGTAATTAAGAATCAAAGCCTAACCAAATCAATTGAAAATAAAGAACTAGACTTAGATTACAACAAGAATGATGAATATGAAAGTGATTGCATTTCAATTTTTTGTTGAATGTAGAGAATGTGTGGTGTTTGATCTCTCAAAATCTCCAACTATTTATAAAGGAACTTCAAGATTTGTTTTCAACAATAAGCTTCTCCAATTTGATTTTTTTCTGCAAAAGAAAGATCAAGAGATCAACAAGTGAAAGTTGCTAATAATGTTGCTGCAATGGATGGAATCTGTTGTCAAATATCATATAGTGACCAATCGCTATGTATATTAAAATTCGAAAGTTTAAATCGTTAGATCAAGATTTGACACAGGTTGCTGTCAAGGGCGACCGATCTCTATGTATAGCGATTGGTCGATATACCATAGTGACTGGTTGTCGTGGACAAAGACCGATTGCTATTATTCCAGGGAGTTGTCGAAGAAAAAAAACTAAGTTTTCATATACCGGTCGCCTTCTCGCCATTCTTATAGAAAGTTTGCTTAAGAGAAGCAAACTTTAGGCATCGATCGCTGTCAAGAGCAATCAATCACTGTCCTTGTAGAAGTTTTCACAAAATTTTGTAACTTTGAAAATATTTCAAGACTCGGTTAGATAAAGATAAAATGCAAGTAATACTTAATAGAAGCCAATGAGAGTGATGGAAATATTTTAGACATTATATATAGTATTTGGACAACGATTTCAATGGAATTTTTCTTTATCTAAAATTGAAAATATGAAATCATCAAAATAAAAAATAACTTTGTTCTAACAATTTTCTCATGTCATGGAAAGCAAAGAAGCAACCTATTCTAAGTAGTTCCTCCACATGAAAAGCATATATAATATAGGCTATAGCTTCTGTTACATATGAAAATTACAGTGGCCGACTTATCTAATGGATGATCTAAAAATCAATCACAACCATCCTACCCTCACTTACACAAACATCAAATGGCTAAATGTATAACTCACAATCCTTGCCATGATGAGAGGGCTAAACACATACAACTTGACTATCACTTTGTTAGAGAAAAAGTGGAAGCTAGTCTTATCAAGTTAATTCACATCATCTTCACACCAAACTGCGAACATCCTAACCAAGCCCTAACCTCCGCAGATTTTTCATTACTTCGTAGTCAAGCTGGGCATGGTTGATATCCATGCCCCAGTCAGAGCAGGACTTGTGGGCATACTCAACAAGTCATTGCGTAGGGCTCCATTTTTTTGTTTAAGGGATAATTACAAAAAGGCCTGTAAGGTTCGGGCTAATTACCAAAAAAAAAGAGATTTTTGGAAATTATAATTAAATCCTTTAGGCTTGATGTATCTTTTATTTTCCCAATTCATATGAAAAAAAAATGTTTCAAAATCTCCTCTTATGTTTATGAAAACATTACATTTACCACCTTAATTTTAAGACCCTTAAGGTTTTTTGGGCCCCAATTTTTTTAAATGGTTAAGTATACAAACCGTACCCTTCACACATACAAAATCAAAACGAAGAAAGCGGAACTTCAATATGAAGCCTACATTGTGAAAAAAGAGAAACAATTCACTCGAATGTGATGTATATATGAACCCTAACTCAGAACATTTCATGAAAGTGACAATGGCAATTTTAATTGATAATGAATAATAAATCCTTCTAAATACTTTATGAAAATCCTTATAAATAATGAGAACTTTTAGGAATATTCTTCTTACATATTCAAATTTAATATTTTTATTTTTTCATCGTGGTAATATTTTCATTTTGCTTATTTTTTTGGCTTTTGCTTAATTTTGCCCCTTCATTTAATTGATTTAGTTAGCAATATGATTTATGATCCGAGCAATGATTTTCTTTATTTGTTTGTGATTTACGAGTATTAGGTTAACTTGGGGTCACATAGTAATTTGTGCAACTGTTTCTAAGGATTAGTGTTTCAATTAATTTTTTGGGCTTGGATTTATATTAATATTTTAAGATAATAAAAAAGGGCAATTGACACAAATACCCACCTTTTTAAGTCAATGTCAGCTTTTTACGCTTCCCGATACAATTTTACCTAAATTTACGCTCCCGCCCTTTTTTAACACAACAATACGCTCCAACAAAAATTCCTGGACATTATTACGCTTTGTTTCAACATTGTTTCTAACATGTTTCAAACATAGAAACAACCAAGAAATAATATAGAAACAAACCATAAACAATATATAAAACACCATATGAGCAAAAATAGTTAAAAATAGGTAAAAGTTGTATTTAAACATCAAAAAACTTCATGGAAACAATAAAGAAACATCGGAACAACATTAAAAAGGGTATGGAAACAAACCAGAAACAACGTAAAAAATATTTAAAATACCACATGAATAAAAATAGCTTAAAAATAGGTAAAAATTGTATTTATACATTGAACACTACATGAAATAACCCTTTAGGTCAGGTACCAAACCAATAAAGTGTCTATATGTCAGGTACTGAATAATCAATAACCCTTTAGAACCCACAAGCTTTCATACACACTAACATAAATGGGAAACTTAATTAATAAACTAGCTGAGAAAAATTGCCGTTCAATTTTGTGAACTGAATGTGCACAGAAAAGGAATATATAATGATTGGTAGGCCAAGAATAAATCACAAACTATTCATAGATCCGTGATGCACAAAAATTAGATTACTCTTGTGCAATAAGATGCTAACAGGATGTCAGGATCCTATATTCAATCATATATATTCTTACACCCCAAGCGTCAGTAAAAGGTAACAAATACGGAAACTTAAGGAAATAGTACAGAATATTTGTACTTTTTTTTTTAGGAAAAGAATATTTGTAGTTGGATTTAGTAAATATGCACAAGAAACGGATATCTAGTAATGATTGGTAGGCTAAGAGTGTATCATAATGACCATTCAGGTGATTTTCTCTTTTTCTTTTTTTTTCTCCGGAGGAGGTTGGGGGGCCGATTGTCCCCACATGACGAGCCCACATTGGTCAGTGGCCCCATGAAATTTTAAAAAATTTCACGAATATTTTGGTAATTTTATTTGATAATCTTGAACAAAATACAAAAAATTGGAAAAGGGAAATAAAACCTAAGGATGTAATTGGTTATGCTTTCATTTCTTCCACTTTCATTTTGAGAGAGAATAGTGGTGAATTTTTTTTTAAAAGTGAAAGTTGGATTTGTAGAGAAAAAAATAATGATTGTGTTGATGCGATAGAGGATCTTTTAGAAATGTTGATTGTTTGTGCAAAAATTTGTGGAAAAAATAGTATAAAATATAATGTAAGAAAATTGAATAAAAATAAAAAATTGATCCGAAAATAGGCAATATGGATCTCATTTTATGCATTTTATTATCAAGATGAAGAGAAAAATAATAAAAATAGTGATAAATTAAAGAAATTATCGGAATTCTTTATATGAATATAGGGAGGAGAAAGAAATAAATAGTATAAGTGGGTATTGGAAAGTGTGAGAAAGAAAGGGAAAAATTAGTTAATTTTGGGGAGAAATAACATTTTCTTCGAAAAATTTTCATTTATTCCACAAACAATCACACAACAAAATTTTCACTCAAAAATGAAAATTTTGGAAAAAAAATTCACAACCAAAATTTCTTCATTCTTCTTATATATACTCTTTCCATTTGTGAATCTTAATACTTAAATAAGACTTTGAGTCTTATTATTTTTTTTTCTTTATCAAAATTTTGTACATTGTCTTTTGCTACACCATAAATTTGAACTTGAATTTTCGCATTATTTTCTTTTGCCTATATTTGTCTCTTTTGAGATTATTTATGATTCATTATCAAAATTTTATTAAAGAATTCAACATTCAAGATGGGTTACTAAATGATTGTTTGGTAGGAAATAAAATTATATATTTCAAAAATCAACAGTGAAACTATTATGGAACGATTTCAAAATATGAGGAATAAATTAAAAGAGAAAAGTTATGAAATATTGATATAATTATATTCTATATTGTTTAATTTTGAATATTAAGATGTAATTGAATTAATACATTAATTTTATCAAAATTGGTACTAATTTATAGTTTTATTTTTATATATATAATTGAATTAATTAATACACTAGCTTCACAGAATAATACAGAATCATCTGCAAACAGCAGATGGGTAATACAAGGTCCCATAGGGCTAACTCTAAGGCCTTTCAGACTTCTCAAATCAACTGTTTTTTCTAATAAGGCTAGAAAATAATTCAGACACAATCAAGAAGAGATAAAGGGAAATGAGATCCCCCTGTCTAATCCCTCTGGAAGGAATGACATATCCTTTCACATTACCATTGATATTAAAAGAGAAAGAAGAGGTTGAAACACAGGACATGATCCACTTAACAAAAGTCAAAGGGAATCCCATTTTCAGCATAATCAAATTAAGACAATTCCACTCTACTCTATCATAAGCTTTGGCCATATCCAGTATATAATAGCCATAAATCCCGTTTTCCCAGACCTATGTCTATTAAGGTAATGGAAAGCTTCCTAAGACAACACAACATTATCCAAAATTTGCTTATTATGAATGAAAGCAGATTGATTCTCATAAATACAATGAGGAAGGCATGGTTTAATCCTGTTAGCCAGGATTTTGGAAATGATTTTGCAGCAAACATTACACAAGCTAATAGGACGGAACTGAGACATAGTTGAAGGATTAAGACATTTAGGAATCAAGGTAACAAGAGATTGATTAATAGCTTTCAAAAATTTGCCATACTTGAAAAAGTTCAAGACAACATCACAAATTTCTTTTTTAATGACATCCCAAAAATGTTGGAAAAAAAAGAGGAGACATACCGCCGGGTCTCGGAGCTTTATTAGGGTGCATATCAAACAAGGCTTGTTTAATCTCTTTCTCCTCCATTGGTGCCACTAAATCTCTGCTCCAATCAGTTGTTATTGTGTGAGGAATTCCATCCAATAAGCTTACATCTCCCCTCGACTCCTAAAAAAAAACAGGAGCTTATAGAAATCTGTAATAGTGTTCTCAATGTCCTCTTCTTTTTCACAGATTTTAGCCTCTGAGTTGATCAATCTCACTATGCAATTCCTTTTCCTCCTTTGCATAATGAATACATGAAAGAACTTCGTATTTTGTTCACCCTCATTCAACCATTAAACTCGAGGTTTTTGTCTCCCAAAGATTTCTTCCAACTTATACTCTTCATTAAGTAATTTTTTTAGTATTATTCCATTCATTCCAATTCCTCAAACCACCTTGCTTTCTCATTTGTTCCAAACTCTGATTCAGCCTATCCATTTTGCATTTGGAAGATGTTCTAAAATTTCTACTCCAACTGAGAAGCTGATCACCCTACATTCATTGATTTTGGCCATCAACTGAAACTGAGGATTACCACTTTGAGGTCCATGCCAAGCCTCATGAACCACTTCACCAACCCCTTCTCTATTAAGTGTTCGCCTATTTTTTTAGCTTCACCGCAAGTGTACGGTGCAGTTTATAGAACAGGGTTTGCAAGGTCGAATCCACAGGGATTAATAAATTAATGTACTAAGTACTGGATTATAATAGCCTTATTTTTATCTAGACTATCGAACTGTGATGGATTGGTTTTTGTTAATACTAAAGCACAAATTAATCCTAAAATAACAAATCAAAGAGCGATTGAAAGATCAAGTATGAATGAATGGATTCATGGGTTATGGTTTCAGTTAATATCCCCCTTTTATTCTCAGATTAAGGAAACCAAGGTTAAACGTATTCTTCTCTATAAACCAATCACCAAAGTAATTTACCCCCTCTCTCGAGATGTATGTAAAAGCGTTGATTGGAATATCTATGTTAGCATCTCTACTCAACATGAGATATCCAACTCCCAAAAGTTCAAAAGATTATAAGGTCTCACAAATATTCACAGACTTCTCAATCATGCAAGCTATTTGTGTCAAGTACTCAAGATCTAGTATTGAAACTCATCGGTTAGAATTATGAATCAATACATCAAACAAGTTTAGATCAAAGGCATTTTGATAAAACAAGAATTAAAGCAAAGTACTTGAATAGATGAAGAAAACATTAACTTCAATTATCCTTAATCATCAAATAAAAGTGTTTATTAACCTACTCCCAAACCTGGGAATCACAAGATATTTAGCCAGACATCGAAGATAAACAATTCATAGACAAATTATTCATAATCAAAATCTAACTAATTGAAATAACGATACTATGGAGTGAGTGAACTCGGGAATAATGACGATCTCTCGATCTATCTTCAATCCTCGAAGGTGTGGTTGCGGTCTTGATCGATCTCTCGAAGTTTTCGGTGGAAAACTGTTCTTCTCTCTGTGTTCTAGGGCAAAAATCAGCGTATCCTTGTTTGTGGCCGCCTCGTGTCTATTTGTACTTCGTTTGGGTCGAAACCTAGTTGAAAACGGATCAGACTCTATTTTTCCCGTAGAGGAGCACGGGCCGTGCCCCTATGGCACGCCCAGCCCGTGCTGGGTGCCGCATGGATTGCCCAACTCACAGGATGGAGCACGGGCCGTGCTTGTATGGCACGACCAGCCCGTGCTCTAGGTCGAACTCTAAGTCTTCATGTCTAAGTTGAGCACGGCCGGTGCTAGGGAGCACGCCCTGCCCGTGCTCACCTGTAGCCGCTGGCAATTAGCTATTTTCTTCCGTTTTTCGCCCTGTTCGTCCGACTTCTTCTCGACTCGACTCCAAACTTCGTCTTTCACATCAAGTATTGGCGATTGCAATGCTCCGAATTGTTGCCAAAATGCTTCAATTATCGATAAATTCCTACAAAACGAGCAAAGCGTAATCCTTTTCCACAAAACAGGAATAAAATCCTATTTACTCATATAATGCATGCATATCAACACATTCTAGCCAAGATTAAGCCCAAAATACATGCAAAATACATGTCAATCATTAAGCCATCTCTTGTCAAAAAATAACCTTTTCTTAGGATTCTTAATATCTAGATTGGCATCAAGAATAATCAAATGATGGTCATAAGAGCTTTTAAATTCAGAATTCACAGTAGCTTTAGGATACTTAACTTGCCACTGGAAAGACCCAAAGAGTCTATCTAATTTTTCCTCCACAAACCCTTCACCCACTCTATTATTAGCCCACTTAAACTCCTGCCCCACTGATCTTGTTTCCTGCATGCCCAAATCCCCCATAAATTATTTAAATCTATAAAAACTGGCTTCAGTTCTTACCCTACCTCCCCCCTTCTTCTTACTCTGACTGCACAAGTCATTAAAATCACCTCTCATGCACCAAACACCATCCCATCTCCAACTAGCATTCCTCAAGTAATTCCATTGATTTTCTCTTTCCACGTAGTTTGGGCTACCATAAATAAAGATAGTCCCTTCAACATATTTATTATCATTCAGGCAAAATTCCACTTCCAGGCGAAAATTACTAGCAACAACTTGTTTGACATTCACAGAATCTCTCCACAGAAGAAGGAGACCACCACTTCTTCCAATGGGATCAACACTCCACTATCTATCCTCCATACTCAGATTTTTACACACGATCCCCATAAAAGCTTTATTTTTTTTGGTTTCACTTAGTAAAACAACATCCGGATGGTGGAATTTATTCAATTCCTTCACCTGGAAAACTGTAGAGGGTTCTCCCAAACCTCTATAGTTCCACACACATACCTTCATTGACCACTTTGGGGCCAATTAGGGCTGGCTTCCTCCAGCATATCATCACAAAATTCCGTCCATTTTGATTTTTAGCAATATGATCTTCCCCCTCCACCTTCATTTCTTCTTCTGGCTCGTTATCACTCAAGCACCTTTCTCTTTTCACTCTTGTTTTCTGCCCCTCCCCCTCTCATTGCTTCATAATTCGCCCTCACCCCCCTCATTCTTAATCCCCCTCTAATTCTAACCACTCTCTTAATGCCAGCAGAACTCCCCAACCCCTCTAATGGGACATTAGTTAATTCAACTAAAAGCTTTTTCCTCTGATTCGAAAGAATGACTTCCTTCTCGATATTATTCATATCCATCTCAATAACCTCCATAACACCATCATTCTTCCCCACTTTAGTAAGAGCTTACATTAGAGATAATAGTAGGAGGCTTAATCGCACCAACGCTGGATAACCTCAAGGATTGCTCCTCAACCTGATTACCATTTGCCCATTTTTTACTAGATTCCTCACCCATCACATGACATATTATATCTCTCTTTCTAGTCACAGGCTCGGAAACAAGCAAAGTGTTACCATCCCCAATCACCTTATTACTAGGGGCCTCAATTTTCCCCCCAGCAGCATCACTAGAATCATTACCCTTGGTATTGATTTTCTCAAGGTTGACAATAGGGACCTCTGTAGCTGCTTTCCTAGATGGGCTGCCCCTATTCATATCTCTATTAAAATAGCTATCTTTGGCCTTAATCCATTCACCAAATTGTCCTTCTCTCAAACATTCTTTCACAATATTCTCTCGTCTTTGATCGCACATTTTATCAGACCCTATTTTTCCGCAGCAGAAGCAAAAGCTAAAGAGTTTCTCATATTTAAAGTCCACTCTCACTTTTTTATTTCCCAGTTTGATGATAGCACATCTTAACAAAGGCTTGCTCAACTCCACAGAGCCCAATATTTTCATATGTCTTCCTTTCACACCCCAGAGTCAGATATCACCACATCTTTAACTTGAGCAAAGGCTTTCCCTATTTTCAGTCCAACTTCCGCACACAACCAGTTAAATGGGATGTTCCACATTTGTATCCAAATATCTACAAAATTAAAGCACTTACTATCCCCATTCAAGTTATCCTCCCAATATTTTAAGATCAAATACTGGTTATCGAAATTCCACGATTTACCATTTTTAACTCTTTTCACATCCTCTTCAGACGAGAACATGAACTGGAAAAAATTGACTCCCAGTTCTCTCATATAAAAAGCTTCTTTCACGGGCCAAACCAGAGCAAATATTTTCTTCATTTCTCCAAAATTCGCCTTTTTATTCCCGACTAGTTTCCCAAATAAGCTTCTTGAACATTCATCGGAACTGGCATGTATATCCATCTCTTTCAGACTGATGACCACATTCTCTTTTTCTGACAGAGAAAATTTCCTCAGGCTATTCTCTAACTTATGCTCCATCGGATGGAAAACCTCACACCAAACACTGATAAGAACTTCGAGCTGACTGCACCTGCATCAGAGCACAGACTAAACCAAAACCACGTTAATAATTCAAACAATAAAGCATAAAAAAAGACAAGAAAAAATACCAAAGAAAGGTCAATAATGCAGAAAAACCGAGAAACCTATGACAAACAAAAAAGAAAGAGCAAGCAGACAGGAACAGAGAATAACCGGAGTCCTATGAAATAGGGTCAAACCTTAAACACAGATTAATGGCAATCAATACCACCCTAATAGACAAGAAATTAATGGACACAGAACAAAGACGAAGTCAAAAAAATAGGGTGAAATAAATAGGCGGAAAGGAAAATTCAAAAAACACTACATCAGAGCACAGACTAAACCAAAACCACGTTAATAATACAAACAATAAAGCATAAAAAAGACAAGGAAGAAAAAAGACCAAAGAAAGGTCAATAATGCAGAAAAACCAAGAAACCTATGACAAACAAAAAAGAAAGAAGCAAGCAGACAGGAACAGAGAATAACCGGAGTCCTATGAAACATGGTCAAACCTTAAACACAGATTAATGGCAATCAATACCACCTTAATAGATAAGAAATCAATGGACACAGAACAAAGATGAAGTCAACAAAATAGGGTGAAATAAATAGGGGGAAAGGAAAATTCAAAAAACACTACAGAACAAACCCACAACTAGACCTGCCAAAACGGGCCGGCGGGCCAGGCCGGCCCGCAACCCGCCACTCGACGGGGATTTTGGCAGGCCAAGAAAACCTCAACCCAATCCAACCCTTTAGGTCCCAAGCGGTGAAAGTAAGGTTTAGAAGGGGGGGTTGAATAAACCTTACCAACTTTTTCTATTTTAGTCCTTTTAAGATTATTACAGAGTTAATACACAACTAAGTCCTTGAGGGACAACTAAGTTAGTTAATCAGCAGAGTTAGCCACTCAGCGGACTCGATAGAGCTGTTGATAGAATAACTCAGCTGTTTAGACTAAACCTTAACTTGGCTGTGATGAGTTTTTCAGTGGAAGACTTATCACCCTTGAATTTGATTAAACTTTGTTTTAACACTTGATTTTAGCACTTAGTTATTTATCAGTTGGATAGCAAATTATCAGCAGATATAAAATAAATGTGCAGAAATGTAAATATGCATAAATGTAAATGTCTTTGAAATGTAAATGACACAAGTAAATTTTATAGAGGTTCGAAGATGGGGTAATTCTTCTAATCCTCTCTTCTCCAACTCCTGGAGGAATCCACTAAGTAATGATCAATTCACAAAGTGGTTATCAGTCTAGAGACAAGTCTTGATCACACACGGTGACTTGCTCCCTCGGACTCGATCTAGAGATGCCTTAGTCACACATCTCGCTTCTCTTCCGACTCAGTTTCTTCACAGGGCAGCTGCCTTGCTACTTCAGCTCACTTTCTCAATCTTCTTGGATTTGATCACGAAGTCCTTCAATAACTTGAGATTGGTTCGACCTTGAACCTTCCTACAATCCTCCTTGGAAAGTTGACCCCTTTATTCTTCAGAAAATTTCCTCTTCAACAGTTTGAAGTTATCCTTCCTTCACAGGTGTGTGTTGGATTGATGTCCTTCGAGATTTAGGCTTGAGGATTTTTGCTTTAATATCTTGAGAATATTTTTTGCAGGTTAGAGTTTGAATAATGCTTTCTCGTTCGTGGTTCAGGTAACCTTTTCTCAAAGAAATTCCTCAGCCTTTTATAGTGAACTTTCAAATATCTGCCCGTTGAAGAGATAGGCTGATTTTTAAAAGTCACTTGTGTTCGTTGGCTTGTCTTTTCTTGGTCTTCAATCTTGAGATGTAGACCTTTCCTCGTATTAAATGAGCGTTCATCTTTTCAGGTTTTGACACGAGGTGCAGTGCTTCCCATTGGTTCATTCCTTTTGCACGCTTCTGGGATTGAGCACTTTAAGACATGGTAGCATGGATGTATTACTTATTTAAGTAATGTTCTTGACTTCTGTGCAACGGATTCTTTTCAGTTAACTCCTCTTTGCAGCTGCCTTTTCCCCAGGTGACTTGAGTCTGCTCAATCACATGAAAGACTCATCTGTCACTTTCAACTTGTGACTTGGCTCCTCAAGTTGACTTAACTGACTCTTCACACAGCTGTCTCTCAGCTGTTACTTCTCCAGTTGAGTCCTTAATCTTCTATCTTGGCCCTACTCAGCTGTTCCACAGCGGAGTCTTCACTTCACTTCTTCAGTTGACTTCTTGTATTCCCAGGCATAGCTGACTTGACTCAGCTCGATCAGCCCTATCTATTACAATGAGAATTACAAGGAAAATGGGGTGCCAACATTCTAATCTAAGTTTCACATGGCATTCATCAAAATCTATAAAATAAATTTCCAACAATTTCCCCCTTTTTGATGATGCCAAAACTTAAAATCATTAAGCAACATGTAAACAGCACAGATACATACAGACAATTGCAGAAACGAGAATGTATGCGTTGAATCAATCATTTTATTGATCATAACATTCTTGTCCTTTACACAGCTGTTTACAAGGTGTATCAGAGAATAATCATATCTAAGCCAATTTCAAGCACCTATGCTAAGATACAAAAATAGAGAGAAAATACAACAATACTTAATTGAATGTACAGATGACTTACACATATGTATTTACAAAAGTAAAATACACGAAGGGGTTAGCAGCAACACTTCATCGCCTTCGCTGCCTCTTTCTTTCCTCTTTAGCTCTGTCATCATCATCTCTCTTTCTTTTCTTTTCATCTTCAGCTGCTTTCTTCTTTTCATAAGCTCTTTTCGCAACATCGTCTCTTCGCTTTCTTTCTTGCCTTTCTTCCCACAGCTGATCTTGTCTTCTATTTTCTTCTTCAATTCTTTTCACATATTCAGCATTCTTCCTTTCTACTTCCAGATTGGCTACTTCATCGAACCCAGCCTAGTAGATCCTTCCCTTCTTGCCTGGATCTACGTATTCAATATTTTTGGGTAGAGGTCTAGGTTGAAAACCTCTTCCTCCACCACTTCCTCCTCTTCCTCTTGGTGTGTATTGTACGGGAGTCTTCTTCTTCTTACCAGCTGAATGGCTACTTGTAGCCTACTGCCTATCAACTTCTTCACATAACTTCAGACCATTCTCCCAGTACAAATCCCAGGCTTGGGCTACAAACATGTTCTTGAAGTATCCTTCGGATTCGAGCGTTTTAAATTCTTCAACGGACCTTGGCTCATTTCCGTCATCTGGAATGGCATCAATATCCTTCCCTGCCGGAATGCCTCCATAAGCTTTCAAGACTTCTAATACACGGGCATCCGTCTTTCTTTCAACCTCCTTCATCCATGCTTCCACAATTCTTCTCTTATCAGACATAGGCACACCAGAGTGTTGGAGCGGCAGAGTCACTGGAAGTTTGCTGATTAGTCATGCTGTGACATGACCTTGCTGAGGGGTTTCAGCAAGCATTAAGGTCACATCCTTTGACCTTTCCCCCTCAACACCTTTTCCCTTCTCCTTCTTCTTCTCAGCAGCTTTCTCATCCTTCAACTTCCTCAGGTATTCCTCTTTCCCCTTTTTGGCATCATCGAAGGAGAGAGGAACCCCTGGAAACATCCTAACAAGCATGAAATCCAATCGGCTGAGAGCTGAGGTCTGTTTGGAGTCTGCTGCGGCGTATGCTGCTCGAAATTCTGAGCGAGTGGCTTTTGATTCAGCTGCCACTAACTTCAATTCAGCCATTAGAAGACTGAACTTCACATTCATATTTTCCTCAACACGCAGAATTTCTTTGCGATGAAATTCTCGCAACAACTCCATTTCAGTTGTATGAGAGGCATGCATTCTGTCAATATTTGCCTGCATCCTCTTCTTCATGTCAGCATTGTCAGCGCTCCAGACCAGACATTTTGTTGTACAATGCCTTAAACTATCGGACTTGTTCGTATTGCATTGTACTCTGCCGACACGGTCCGATCCGTAGCACAATCCCTCATAAGTCTTTGTGAGGGTGGCATCCTGTTGTCACGCATATCAATGAGGCTGGTACCGTTCGATCTTCTCAATCTCTCCCAGATTTTCTTGAAGACTTCGCGGATCTCATTGTCGCCCTTGGATTCAGTGGCGGCCAAGCATCATCAAAATCAAAATCTCTTGGAACTATGGCGTCGGTAGGGATTACGGGATCGGCTCTAATGTTATAGCGTCATTTGCTCATGAGTCGCATCTCTTCCTCAAGATCGGGCGCTCAATCGAGAAAGGGAATGTCTCCTCAAATGCATCATCACGCACATATGGGATAGAATCTCCGAGTTGTTCGTGCCTTTGATGATCTGGTTGAGTCATTTCTGCTGCAGCTTTGGCGCTGCGCGAGATGACTCTGTCTCGGTGGGCTGGTTGAGTGGGTTGGTCACCGACCGGCCAGGCTTTGTCTCGAACAGACTTCATTGGCCTCGATGAGGTTCTCGCTAAGTGAATTTCCTTGTCCTCGCCTGCAACAAAGGCGTCATCGGAGGATGATGAAGCCTGGGGGCTTGGTTCATCATCAAAATTAAAGGTTTTGACTTGCAGCTTTGAAGTCTGGCTTACTCGTCCGTGGAAGAACATCCTCAGCTGAGTCCTTTGTAGCGGGGAATGAACTCGCCCGTCTTGAGATCCCGGAAAGGATATATCGGGGTTGTCTGGGAATCATGAAGAGCACTAATCTCCTTTTCTGATTCAGCAATGATGATGGGAGGGATGCTCTTATCACCTTGAGTCTTACCCAGGGAAGTCTCAATCTCCCTTGGGCCTTCAATACCTCCAGTAGACTCAGCTGCAGCGAGGCCTTGTACGTTCCCTTTGACAGTCGTAGCTGTCTTAGGGTCTTCAGTTGTGGCATCCATAGGAGTCTCAACTCCGTGGATTGCACTTTCAGTGCCCAGAGTGTTAACTCCCATGGCAGTTCCCACATGTGCCTCAACTGCAGCAGCGGCGGTGTCATCGGCCGCAAGCGATTGACACCTCACCGGGACAGAGACTCAACCGTCGAGCTTCGTCAATGGCAACTTGCTGTTGTTCATGTTCTTTTTCCTTCTCCACTTCGCCTCCTTCCTTCATCGTGGAGTCAGCTGCAGCATCCTCCGACCTTGTTGCGGTGGAGTGAGTTTCCTCTCGGTGGCACACCGGTGGTGAGTGATGGTGGGGTCACTCTTCTCGGACTCATTTGCTTCCATTGAGTGCTCAGCCGTGGGGGCAGGTGGTAACACACCTTTAATAGGGGTTGGCTCTACTTGGGTGCCCAGGTTCCCAGTTTCATCGCCAAGTCCCTTAGACCCATTCTCTGAGACAACTGGGGACGTAGCTGCAGCTATGGTAGAGGCAATCTACTGCACTACTCCCAACGGGTCTATATCCAGGAGAGATTTTGAGGACTCTCCTGGTCCCTCCATCAGCTGCTGCTCATGCATCAGCCTGGATTCCCTTAGAGCTTGCTGCATATCTGACTTTTCTTTAACAACAATTGGATCCAAGTCTTCATCACTTTCAGACAGCACATCGAAATGAGGGTGAGTATGGTCGCTGGTGCCAGTAAAAGGACATACACTCGCTTTCTCAAGAGCTTTTGCTTCCTCAGCTGCTCTGGCTTTTTCTTTCTCCTTGCAGATTTGTAGGATATTTATGCAATTATCCTCATCCAGAGCTTGAAGCACAGTGTTGACCTCAAGGAACTTGAACAGCTCCTCTTCTTCTATAATGAACTCAGGGTGTTCAAACTGCACCCTTGAGTGACTCAGCTTCCATGCCCTCCACTCACATAGGCGGCGCTGGATGTCTGGATACAGTGGAGAGTACATGATCAGATCATCCTCCTCATTTTATTCTCCCTGGCCTTCCTTTTCTGGAATGGAAGGTAGCATACTGGGCCGCTTTCTCGCTCCTTCCCGAAAGATCGTGGTAGGTGGAGACACGATCCTTTGAGGGGATTCGCTTTGTCTCTCATTGCCTCTTCTCCTCGGTATCCCGACTACGAGTTGGGTCTTTCAGTGTGCCTCTGCTGATCACCTTCAAGAGACTTGGTATTTATCAAGCAATTGAGATCGCACTTCTTGATGTCTCAGCGATCTCGGGAACTTTTTTTAATTGGATTCAGTCATTTTGTCCTCTCAAGCTATGAAAGCATGGAGATTCTCTTCCTTCTCTTTGTCCTTACGAGAGGAATTTCTGGTTGATTCCTCTCTTCGAGTTCTTGGCGGCGGGGGAGCTTCTTTCTTGGATGGAGGAGTCGCCTTTCTTCTTGCTTGGCGATCCTCTTCTTTTCGATGGTGGAGAAGGTATCGGGCTTCCTTCTCCGCCTCGGCTGCGTGGGCGGAGACACACGGCTGGTCGGGCGGGTGACTTTGCCCAGGGCGGGCGTCCTTCTTCTTTGCTGCAGGGGCAGCTGTCTTTTTAGCAGCTGCAGGGGCAACTCTATTTTTCGGAGGGGAGAAAGCAGCTGTGTCTACGGGGTCAGCATATTCCCCCTCACTGGTGTCTGCCCTTTTGGCATAGGCTCTCTTCTGGGCTCCTGACAGGTTAGCGCTGAACATCTTTTTGTTCACATGGAAGGACTTTCCATGTCTAAGGGGAATCCCCTTCACCTCCATCAAATGGCCAATTACTAGGCCATAGCCAAGTGATCCTCCAAAGGATCCGTCCTCCTTCATTGATTGCCAACGTTCTGGCAGAGTCTGCTGTACATGAACTCAGCCCAGTTGACTTTCTTTCCTTTCATGATCGCAGCCATGACGATCAGCTTTGTCTTCGACAGCTGATTGAAGCTGCCAAATTTGATATCTACACACTTTGCAACGACATCCATCAGCTTGTGATAGTCGTCCTTCAGCAGCCTCTTATCAGTTGTGTAGATTACTTTTGCAACATACTCTGGTTTGGCCACTTCCTTCCATGCAGCAGCCAAGTTGACATCGGCTTCGTATATCTCCGTCATGCCCTCCGACGGCAATAAGCAGTGTTCCGCAAGGTTCTTAGCAGTGATCAATATGTCCTTGTGGTGGACGGAAGACTTAATCCCTTCGTCCTGCACCTCAGCGTTGATATAAAACTGTGCCACTTCTTCAACGTAGGTCATTGAATACTCCATCGTGAGAAACGGCTTCAGTCCGGATTTCTCAATCATATCAGCTATTTTCTTTACAAAGGATTCATCGGAACCCTGCTTTATCATTCCCTCAAAATCCACGGTTGATCCTGACTGGATTTGCTTTGCGAGCTTAGCGAAATCATGTGCTGGTGCCATTTGAGATTTTTACCGAATGAAACTTGATAAAACTTGTTTGTGAATTCGTAGGGTTTTCGAGAGAAAAGAACTTGTTTGCTTCTGCTTTGAAGATGAACAGTTTTGAAGTGAGAGAGAGAGAACCGAAAAATGAGTATATAAGGGTTATGAAAGGACGTGTTTTTTGAGTTTTTAAATTTGATCGAGATCAACGGCTCAGATTTAACACGCCGAACCGCATTTAATTCCTCGCATTTAATGCGGCAGCATTTATATCCAATCATATGCTTCTTTGTGCGACTTTTGACCCGTCATTATTCTGCCGACGTCATCCTTAAAAACATTCCCGCTCATTAAAAACGACTGCGTTTTTGTCACTGGGCTATTAAATGACTCAGCTTATGTTAAAAGTAACTTAACTCAGCTTCTCTCCTCTCATTAAGTGACTCAGCTATCGCCTAACTCGTCTGGTGACTTTCCGATATAGCTGATTCACGTTGTTGATTCATGAACCACGTTCAATTTTCATCTTTTCACGTTCCATCTTTTTTCAGTGAGTCTTCTGAGTATCAACTCAGCTCAATTAACCCTAGCTCATGCTTAAGCTCTTCAAATCTTGATTCACACAAGGGCTTGGTGAATATGTCGACTATGCTTGTTTATCGGTAGAAATATATTCTAAGGTGATATCTTTCTTTTCAACATGATCTCTTGTGAAGTGATATCTGACATCAATGTGTTTTGTTCTTGAATGCAACACTGGATTCTGAGTGATTGCAATAGCACTTGTGTTATCACACATAATTGGAATCTCTTTTTCTTCAATATCATAATCTCTCATTTGTTGTCTCATCCATAAGACTTGGGCAACAATTTTGCCCTTTATGTATATGCAGCCGGTGTGGATGTGGCTATGGAATTTTGCTTCTTGCTAAACCAGGAAACCAATCTGTTTCCTAGCATTTGACATGTGCCTGAAGTACTCTTCCTGTTAACTCTACATCAAAGATAGTAAAAGTGCGAGTATCAATTAGCTTGAATCCACCTTCCTTTGGATACCATAAGCCAACTTCACGGCATCCCTTCGGATATCTTAGGATTCTCTTAGCTGCAGTCATATGGCTTTCTTTAGGTGCAGACTGGAATCTTGCACATACACCTACTGCAAAGGTGATGTCTAGCATGCTTGCTGTTAAGTAGAGCAATGACCCAATAAGTGCTTTGTATCTTGTTTGATCTACAGGCTTGCCATCTGCATCCATGTCCATCTTGACTGATGTGTTCATTGGTATTTTCACAGAAGAATTCTCTTCCATACCAAATTTCTTCATTAAATCTCTGGTGTACTTTGTTTGACTTATGAAAGTTCCATCCTTCAACTGTTTAACTTGAAGTCCTAGAAAGAAGGTCAGCTCTCCCATCATGCTCATTTCAAATTTGCCTTGCATGAGGTTTGAGAACTTATCACACATCTCTTATTTTGTGGATTCAAAGATGATATCATCCACATATATTTGAACTATCAGAATACTCTCTCCATCTTGGATTCTAAAGAGTGTTTTGTCCACTTTGCCTTTGGTAAATCCATTATCAGTTAGGAATTGAGATAATGTGTCATACCATGCTCTTGGTGCCTGTTTCAAACCATATAATGCTTTCTAGAGCTTGTACACCTTATCTCCAAGTGTCTTCTGCTCAAAGCCTGGAGGTTGCTCAACGTAGACTTCTTCTTCCAACAATCCATTTAAAAATGCACTTTTCACATCCATTTGATATACAATGAAGTTCTTGTGTGCAGCATAGGCAAGAAACATCCTTATTGCCTCTAATCTTGCAACAGGGGCAAATGTTTCATCAAAATCTATTCCCTCTTCTTGGAAATACCCTTTGGCTACCAATCTTGCTTTGTTTCTCACCACAGAACCTTCCTCATTCATTTTGTTTCTGAAGACCCATTTTGTGCCAATAACATTTTGGTATGTTGGCCTTTGCACCAATTCCCATACTTTGTTTCTTTCGAATTGATTCAGCTCTTCTTGCATGGCTTGAATCCAATGTGTGTCATCCAATGCTTGAGACACATCTTTTGGTTCTATTTGGGAAATAAAACAAGTGAACATTGCTTCTTGTTGGGCTCTGGATCTGGTTCTTACACCATCTCTCACATCTCCAATGACTAGCTCTGGTGGATGGTCTCTCAGCCATCTCACATCAGGTTGAAGCAAGTCAGCTGGGTTCGGCCGTCTTGCAGCTGTGTTGACTTGAGAAGCTCTCTCATCATCATTTAGCTGCAGATTTTCCAGCTGTCTTTGAGATTCAACTATCTCATCTTCATCTTGATTGATTTCTCTTGCTTCAGCTTCAACATAAGGACTCTTCTGCATAGTTGGTTGATTCAGCTTATCAGCTAACTCTTCAATGTCTTCTCCATTCACATTAGGCTCATCGAAAACCACATGGATAGACTCTTCTGTGACCATTGTCCTTTTGTTCAATACTCTATAAGCTTTGCTTTCAGCTGAGTATCCCAAAAAGATACCTTCATCAGCCTTAGCATCGAAGTCTTTTAGATTATCCTTGCCATTGTTGTGGATTAAGCATTTACATCCAAATATCCTGAAGTACCCAACATTTGGCTTCCTCCCTGTCCAGATTTCATAGGGAGTCTTTGTCAGCTGTTTATTGATCATGCATCTATTTTGAGTATAGCATGTAGTATTGATGGCTTCAACCCAAAATCTTTTAGGCAATCCAGCTTCAGCTAACATTGTCCTTGTAGCTTCCCTGAGTGTTCTGTTTCTTCTTTCTGCTACTCCATTCTGCTGTGGAGTCCTTGCATCAGATAATTCATGAGCAATGCCATTTTCAACACAATACTGAGTAATTATTCCATTAACAAACTCAGTTCCTCTATCAGATCTTATTTTGATAATTGTTTGACTTTTCTCATTTTGAATTCTCTTCATCAGCTGAGGTAATCTTTGCAAGGTTTCCTTCTTCTTGCACATAAAGATTGTCCATGTATATCTTGAATAATCATCCACTACCACTAAAGTGTATTTCTTTCCACTTATGCTGGTTGGTTCAACCGGACCAAATAAATCCATGTGCAGCAAATGCAGTATCCTTGTTGATGAAGGACTAGATTTTTCCTTGAATGAAGATTTGATCTGCTTTCCCATTTGGCATGCATCACAAACACTTTCTTTCTTGTACACTGAGTCTGGCAATCCTTCAACAAGATGACTTCTTGCAAGTTTGTTGATTGTCTTGAAGTTCAGATGACTCAGCTTCTTGTGCCACAGCCAACTCGATTCGGCTGTGCTCTTTGCTAACAGACAGGTGCTTGGTGTAGCAGTGGACCAATCCACCACATACATATTTTTCTTCCTTGATCCTTGTAGCACTATTTCATCTGATTCAGCATCCTTGATTTGGCACACTCCCATATTGAATCCAACATTGTAGCCTTTATCACAGAGTTGACTTATGCTGAGCAAGTTGAAGTTGAGTCCCTCAACATAAGCAACATCTGTAATTTCCAATCCATTTTTCTTGATGGATCATGTGCCTTTGCTTTCTCCTGGAGCTTCATTTCCTCCAAATATAACTTTTGCGCCTCTAATCTCCTTGAATTTTGACAGTTTTTTCTTGTTTCCTGTCATATGTTTGGAACAGCCACTATCCATGTACCAGGTTCCTTGGCACTCAGCTGTTCCTTGAACCTGCAATCAAGGAAATTAGTTCTTAGGTACCCATTCTTGTCTGGGTCCTGAGGGGTTAGTACTGTAAGATGATCCAACCAACCTATAGCCAAATGATTTGACTCTAAGATGTTGCCATCTATCTGTGCCATAATCATAGCTCACTTTGGAAAATTGCTTGGGAGCTTTAGGTACATACAACTGTCTCTTTTGTCTGTATGCCTGTGTGTGTGTTTTAGCAGTTGCCTTCTTTGTGTTGTTGCGATATTTCTGAGTGTAGTGTCTGGGTGCAAATGCGTGTTGATAATAGCTCTTTTGCCTTTGGAATGACCTTTGCTGACTTCTATGTCTTTGCCATTTTGGCTTGTATTCCATTGGTCTTTGCTGATATGTCACATTATTCCAGTCAACTTGACTTGGGTAGTTTCTACCATTCCCATCATATATGTTTCGTTGATAAAACTTCTGGGGTTTTTGGTAGCTCTGTTTATTCTTCACAAAGTACTTCCTATTTGGAGTTTGCTGAGGAACTCTGCTGGATTTCTTCTCAGCTGTCCTCTCAGCATACTCAACTGGCTATTTTTCTTTTCCTTTATGTCCAAGGCCAGTTTGTTTGTGATTGTGCTTTGGAATAGATGTGGGTGCAACATTTGGTGTTTTGGATTTTTGAGATGATTCATTACTTGAAGATCCTTTTTCCAAAATCACTCTGGGAGTTTGACTTTGCACAAAGGAATTGAATCCTATGCCTGTCTTATCTCCACATTCTTTTTGACTCATGATAAGGTCATCTAATTGTAAGTCCAAGCGGCTACGATAATCTAGAGGGGGGGTGAATAGATTATCTCCATCTTTTCGATTTCGCCCTCTTTTTAAAACCAAATGCGCCAAAACAAATAACAAGGTGCGGAATGTAAAAAGCACACGACGATTTATAGAGCTTCACCCCACCTAGGGACTACGTGCTCTACCACCCCAGTATATCCGGGATGGGTTTCGAAAAAGAAAAAGATTTTATTAATAATTACCACAATTATTACAACAAAATCTTACACCTACACCAAGAAGAGTACCACACTCTTCTTCAACACCACCTTTGAGATTACCACAATCTCACTTGAAGATTACCACAATCTCCAATCGGCACCTTGTGAAGATTACCACAATCTTCACCTTTTGAAGAGCACCACACTCTTCAATATCTCAAGAAGATCACCACAATCTTCTCACACCTAACACCTAGATCATCCAAGTGTGTTCTTACCACAAGAACACTCACAAGGATATCTTGTGTTTGAATGATAACCAAAATCAAGATTACAACTCGATAATTGATAATACAATTTAAGTGCAAGTGTAATCAAGAATAGCCTAGACCTCAAGGATGTGAAAGTGAATAGCTAGGCAAATTACAACAAGAAATAAGACAATATAAGACCAAGTGTATTCTTTGAAAGTATCTTGTTGTGTTGTGTTGTTCTCTCTTGTAGTTGTGCTTCAAATCTTCCTCTATTTATAGGAGATGTCTTGTACATGATAGGCTCCTCTTGGGGATTGAAAATCTGTAAAAAATACCAAGACATTTGATCAAAAGAGCTGTTAGAAATCAACCCCTCAATTTAAGGAAAAGATGTCTGCAAACTCAACGGATAGTTTGCTGTCAAAAGAGGGGTTCGACCGGTCATGTGAGAGATAAGTTGAAATTGAAATTCTGCACATTTTTACTCAAGGGGACCGGTCGCAGGGGGGTTCGACCGGTCGCCCTATGCATCAGCCGGTCGACCAAGACAAAAAAACAAGGAAACAGAGAAGCAGCAATCTTTGGGCATCTCCCAGGGACCGGTCGCCCAGGGGTCGACCGGTCGCCCTCACTGGCCGATCGACCTCCGGGTCGACGGCCGCCTCCCTCATTTCCAATCCGTCCCGTTTTCTGTTTCAAAGCTCAACTCAGGTACGGGTTGCCCTATAGGGCGACCGGTCGAGCCTGAAACAAATGTGTTGTCCAATATTTTATCGAAAATAAGCTCCAAAAAATACTCCGAAAATTAGTAGAAACATTTTAAATCGATCGGAAGTATTTAGACAACATTTAGGGACATTGTTATGGTATAAAAACACATTGACACAAAATCATTAAAAGCGTTGTCCATTTTAGTCGAAAACAAACTTGAAGAAATACTCCGGAAAATATTAAAACCATTTTAAATCATTTAGGAGTATTTGGACAACCTTTAAAAACATTGTTTTGGTGTAAAAACAAAATCATCAAAATCATGATAAAACCATTTATCAAACAATCTCCCCCTTTTTGATGATTACAAACCAAAACAATCCAACAAGGCCGATTTTGAAAACAAAACAATTTATCAAGGCCGATTTTGAAAACAAAACAATTTTACCGGTTAAAAAGAACTTTCCGTTGAGAGCGACAACATTACGCGCAATATAAACACAAGGATGGGAGTAGAGATATTCAAACATATATAGCAAATGCTCCCCCTATCAACATGCACAACAATAGTCATATAGAAGCAACTAAATCATAAGCTATAATCATAGCTTTTCGAATATGAGCTTTAAGTGTCAACAACTTAAAAGCTCCCCCTGTCAAATAGACATAATTAGAAACAAATCTAAGTCCATACTACAACCAATGGACCAAGAGTTATATGCAATCATAATACATCAAGTGGACTAAATATGATCCACAACATATGGCTTTACATAGCCACAACTTATAGCTTCTTTTCATTTAAGCTTATCTTGGCTTCTATGAGCTAAAGAGCTTATAACCTGTTTCTCTCCCTTTGGAATCATCAAAAAGAATGTTAGCACGATAAATACATCATATATTCATATCAAAGTGCACAACTAAACCGATGTATCGAGCTATTTGAACATTGAAGCTTATAAACCAACTAGGAGGGAAAAGTCGAATCATACGACTTGTAGAAGCTTATGAAAATCCATTTGATAAACAAAAACATGATCTCTATAAATATATAAGTCTTTTGAAATCGAGAGAATCATGTAGGTGATGAATTTTTCATTGAAACGTTTTATCGAACACTTGGCGGGCGTCAAAAAATGAAAAAGATATATATAGCCCTTGTAAATGAAATCAAGCCAAGTTTTTCATCACCAATAGCATTTAAACAAATATCATTCATCAACAAACAACAAGCTCATCACAAATATAAATGAATTTCAACAATAAAATTACATATAAGCCACAAACTCAAGGGTTCAACCCAATTGAGCTAAAGAGAGTGAAATTCTTACCATTTGATCGGTAAAGACGAGCAATGATGATGATAGTCGAGCTAGACAATCCCCAAAATATATAAATCATGCATCAAAGCACATTTGGAGTGAAATGTGTGTGCAAATGACAAAGGGGTCGAAAAATGGAGTTAAAAGGCCAAATTGCCAAAGTCTGAAAACAGAAACAATTTTAACCAAATTTTCATCAAGGGCGACCGGTCCAGGGCTAGGGCGACCGGTCGAGCCAGGGGGCGACCGGTCGGCCCCTGCCCTGGCAGCCCACTGTAAGTTCCTGTTTTGTAAAATCCGGATTTTGATCCAAAAATCCGATTTTTCGCCCCTAAGTTTTAAAACGTGCAAAATGCATACGTAGACTTCATTCAATATACATTATGTCATAATCAAGCTCGAAATGAGGTAAAATACTCGGCGGTTAACGATTAAAAAAATCCGCGAGTTAACTTTGAGACGGAATTAAACACATCTCAAGTTTTTGTTAAAAACGCAATCCCTTAAAAATATATCGAATCTCAATATTTTTAGTTCGATAATGACGAACCATATTTTGAATACGAATAATCGTATAATAAATACCGGACTTGTTATCCCGAAAAATAAGAACGTTTTAAAGCCTTTGGATACAACAAGTCATAAGAAGAAGTGCCTTTCAAATTTTTGAAAAATTTCTTTTAACGGCACTTTAATGAGATTCGTTGGGATAGTTTTTGAAGTCGAGCATATAGACATAAGGCATATAGAATGTCGAGTCTATTGAAATAATACAAGAAAACATACCTCGAATTGTATGTCGACCGACATGCTTTTCTCAACCTTTGTTGATTTTTACATTGGTAGCCATAGAGGTTGAGATTCTTCTTTCTTCAATGCTTAACTCCTTCAAGAGTTCTTTTGAAATTTTCTTCATCTTCTTGGCATTGAATAATTGATATCCAATGAAGAACTTTGAGCTCCCCCATCATGCTCATATAAAGTTCACCTATATCAACTTAGAAAAATTTCTTGCACAAAATATTCATTAGTAGTACCAAATCTATTCTCATAAATATGCACAAGTAAACACTCTTGCCCTTTTTCAAAAACAACTCAAGTAATACAAGCTTTACTTCTTTGTGAAACCATTTAGCAAAAAAAAGCTAAGTCTATCATACTATACTATACAAGGCCTTAAAAAAAATCATTTGGCCTAGAAAAATTATAAACTCCGATAGACTTCTTTTTAGAATATCACCATTTAGAAAATTGGATTAAACATCCATTTGGTAAAGCTTGAAATTTTCTTAAACCAAGAATGGGCAAGTTAAATACGAATAACATCAAAACATGCTATGAATACAAATGATTCATCAAAATTAATACCTTCTTCTCGAAAATACCTTCGAGTTTCTAACCTTGCCTTAGTTCGACCAATGTTGCCTTGGTCATCGAGTTTGTTCCGGAATACCCTTCTTGTCTTCTTCATCACTATTATCATTGGGCGTCCAATTGATCTAAGGTGTTCATAATAGAACATTTACATCCAAATATTTTGGAGTACTTCCTTTTTCATTCTCAATAGATCTACACAACTCAACAAACTCATTAAAGGCATCTCTTATATAAGCAAGAAAAATAGCCCAAGTGTAACAACATGCCTCAATCATAAATCACAAAATATCTTGCATAAGAGCATAGTAAACATTATATATATACCATGAAGCAAGAAACACATACTATGTATTTAGAAGATCATCAAGAGTCTAATAAATCATGCAAGTTCAAATAAGCTTAAGAAAGCTATATAAGGTCTCTTTTGAAATTTGAAAATCCGAGAGCATATAGTTGAGACCTCATTTAAAAAATATTTGAACAATAATTGTCAAATCAAATATGTGCCATCAAATATCGAATAGTGCCTTTCAAATAATCTAAAAATCCTCTTAATGGCACTTGTATGAAATACTATGAAAAACAAGCACATAGGCACATGGCAATACATATATCGAGTCTATAAGAGTAAGAATAACACAAGTAAACGTACCTCGATAATTTATGCCTTTCTTGACAAATAATGACGTAAATGGCCATTTGTGAACATATATGAATCCTACACAATTCTTAAAACAAGTCTAGGACAAATCATCATGATAAAAGTGTAGGCTTAGAAATATCACAAGTAAGCTCATGCCATAAAAATCCATATGAGAAGATAAGACATTATAGTCTACAAAAATGCATAAGAGTTTTAAAAACATCATATAAGGTCTTCTTTTTCCAAGATACTTTAAAAGCACAAATAAATATTGAAGACCTCAATTTAAACACAAAATACTTGAAAACTCATTTTGCAAATAGACACAAATAAAACATGCATAACAAATTAAAATGCATATTTAAATATGGAGATACAGGTTACCAATTACGCCGTTTCCATGGGTTGTGCCGTTCCCATTGTTGATGTAATATTCCCCTTGAGAAGTCACTTTGTTGATGATGACTTCTTCGATTATTCCATTCCCAAGGTTTGTTACCTTCCCATTGTTGGAAGTCTCTTCTTCTTTGAAAATCATCTTGTTGATGATGTCTTTGCCATTTCCAAGGATTATGTACTTCCCATTTTTGAGTATATCCTCTTCTTGGAAATTTGCTTTGTTGGGAATGTTTTCTCCTTCTTTGATCAAATGAACCGATCATTTGATGTCTTCTTGGCGGCATGAATTTTCTCCTATCATTATTTCGCCGGGTACCTAATATAACATCGTTTTGTGGTACCCTCATGTGTTTGGGTCCTTTGGGATTAGTCTTGAGACTTTTAGGTCTCCAATGATAATTAGAGCTATTTCTAGCCCGACAAATATTTGCCGTGTGACCCTTTTACCGCAATAAAAGCATGTAACAATTTTTGGAGCATAATGACCAACATGCTTAGAGACTTGATTTCTTTTCACAAGATTATCAACAATAGGCTCATTATCAAGTTCTCGTTTCAAACTATCACAACTAAGAACATCAACATTATTGGTCAATTTATTGGTACCCAAGTTGGATTTAAGTAAATCATTTTTCATGCATTTCATATCCTCAACAAGAGTACAATTTTCTTTGTCAAGGTTTCTAACCTTGTCAAGTGTGGTGGTGTGGGCACATGATAGTGATTCATATGAAGTAAATAATCTATCCTTATCATTCTTCAAACCATTGAATTCCTTTTTCAAATTTTTGTATTTAACAAGTAAGCTTTGGAATTCATTTTGAAGTTCATCATAATCATCTTGTAAATCACTATAATTATTTATAACAATATCATATGATGTAGAGGGTTTAAGACATACCTCTTTTTCTTCTTCATTGCCCATAAGACAATATTCAACTTCTTCATAGTTGGAAGTTGTAGGAGGCTTATTCCTTGATTTTGACATTGTATCCCTTTGAGAAGTGGATGCTTTTGTTTGACTCCTTTCATTTGCATATACTTCATAGATGGCTTCCAATTTTTGCCATGCTTCATGTGCCGATCGAATTCCTACAATATGTTCATATTCTAAATTAGTAAGTGAACAATGCAAGATATTTAAAGCTTTACCATTTAAAGAGATGATTTTCTTCTCTTCATCATTGAGCTCTTTGAAGGCTTTGGTGGTGTGTGGTGAGTCCTTCGTCGGAATGGATTCTCCATTGATGACGGTGTTCCAAATGTCGAACCCGCAACTTTGTAAATAGCACTCCATTCTTTCTTTCCAAAATGTATAATTTTTGGAATCGAACCGAGGTGGCTTGGTGGTGGAGGCGCCTTCATTCGTAGCCGACAATCGTTCCTCTTCACTCGCAATGTGAAACGAGCTTGCCGAAGAGTTTGGCTTTGATACCACTTGTAAGTCCAAGCGGCTACGATAATCTAGAGGGGGGGTGAATAGATTATCTCCATCTTTTCGATTTCGCCCTCTTTTTAAAACCAAATGCGCCAAAACAAATAACAAGGTGCGGAATGTAAAAGCACACGACGATTTATAGAGCTTCACCCACCTAGGGACTACGTGCTCTACCACCCCAAAGATATCCGGGATGGGTTTGAAAAAGAAAAAGATTTTATTAATAATTACCACAATTATTACAACAAAATCTTACACCTACACCAAGAAGAGTACCACACTCTTCTTCAACACCACCTTTGAGATTACCACAATCTCACTTGAAGATTACCACAATCTCCAATCGGCACCTTGTGAAGATTACCACAATCTTCACCTTTTGAAGAGCACCACACTCTTCAATATCTCAACAAGAAGATCACCACAATCTTCTCACACCTAACACCTAGATCATCCAGTGTGTTCTTACCACAAGAACACTCACAAGGATATCTTGTGTTTGAATGATAACCAAAATCAAGATTACAACTCGATAATTGATAATACAATTTAAGTGCAAGTGTAATCAAGAATAGCCTAGACCTCAAGGATGTGAAAGTGAATAGCTAGGCAAATTACAACAAGAAATAAGACAATATAAGACCAAGTGTATTCTTTGAAAGTATCTTGTTGTGTTGTGTTGTTCTCTCTTGTAGTTGTGCTTCAAATCTTCCTCTATTTATAGGAGATGTCTTGTACATGATAGGCTCCTCTTGGGGATTGAAAATCTGTAAAAATACCAAGACATTTGATCAAAAGAGCTGTTAGAAATCAACCCCTCAATTTAAGGAAAAGATGTCTCGCAAACTCGGCGGATAGTTTTTGTCAAAAGAAGGGTTCGACCATGGGTCATGAGAGATAAGTTGAAATTGAAATTTGCACATTTTTACTCAAGGGGACCGGTCGCAGGGAGTTCGACCGGTCGCCCTATGCATCACCGGTCGACCAAGACAAAAAAACAAGGAAAGCAGGAAGCGCAATCTTTGGGCATCTCCCGGGACCGGTCGCCAGGGTCGATAGTCGCCCTCACCGGTCGACCTCGGGTCGTCGCCGCCTCCTCATTTCCAATCCGTCCGTTTTTGTTTCAAAGCTCAACTCAGTGCGGGTTGCCCTATAGGGCGACGGTCGAGCACGAAACAAATGTGTTGTCCAATATTTTATCGAAAATAAGCTCCAAAAAATACTCGAAAATTAGTAGAAACATTTTAAATCGATCGGAAGTATTTAGACAACATTTAGGGACATTGTTATGGTATAAAAACACATTGACACAAAATCATTAAAAGCGTTGTCCATTTTAGTCGAAAACAAACTTGAAGAAATACTCCGGAAAATATTAAAACCATTTTAAATCATTTAGGAGTATTTGGACAACCTTTAAAAACATTGTTTTGGTGTAAAAACAAAATCATCAAAATCATGATAAAACCATTTATCAAACACTAATGATTTGGAAGCCTTTGTAAATGAGGCAATCATATTTTTAAGATCATTTTCTCTCTTTTCTATAGCAGCTATCTATGCTATTAGTTTGGCATTATTAGCCTTCAGCTCTTTGTTCTCATCACCTATGTGACTTAGAGTACTCAGCTCCTTAGTCAGCTGTGAGTTTTGACTTTTGAGTTGGCTGTTTTCCTCATTTAATAGTGTGTGTGAGGATTTGATGTGCTCAAAGTCTTTCATCATTTTGCCTAATGAATCATAAAGATCAGTGGGTGATGAAGTGTGTGTATCACAATCACTATCACTTGAATCTGAATGAGATGAGTTAGAGTGTACCTCATCTTCCTGATTTGGTTGATCTTGTTCTTTGGACATTAGACAAATCAAGGCTTCTTCTTCAGAATCACTTGAGTAGTCAGCTTCACTACTCTCTGAATCAGCTGCTTCCTTCGACTTGGTTGTTTCAGCTGTCTCAGCAGCTAACATAACCTTTTTCTTTTCCTGTCTTCTTTCTCTGAAGACTCTTATTTCTTCTTCATTCCTGTATTTATTGACTACTGGATATGGACAGTCAATAGCGAAGTGTCCTGGTTGTCTGCAGTTCCAACATAGGTTCTCAGCTTTTTGGTCATTTCTTTCAGTCCTTGAATTATCAGCTCTATGATATTCAACCTTTTGATGCTCAGCTCTCTTGGGTGGCCTATCTTCCCTTGACTTGAAGGGAGCTGAATGTCTCCTGGAGGTTTCACCCTTGTTTCTTTTGTAGTTCTTATTGAAGAACTTGTTGAATCTCATAACCATCAGGGCTATTTCCTCCTGGTCTATAACTTCCTTGACTTGAGCTTTCTTTCCATGATTGACTATAAGTGCAACTGTTTTGGGTACAACTGTCTCCTCTTGATCTTTTCTTCTCAGCTCAAACTCATAGGCTTTGAGGTCTGAGAATAGCTCATGATTTGATGTTGTTGTGAGGTTCATTGAATGTCTTAGGGCCATGACTTTCATTTCCCATTCAGCTGGGAGGCTTCTCAGAATCTTCATACACATTTCCTTCTGTGTATATTCTTTCCCAAGTCTTGACATGACTCATTTGTGATTTGTGAATCGGCATCCGGTGATCCAAGGTTTCACTGCAAGCATTTTAAAATTTTCAAATTTACGTCAGACAAAGAACGAGTTTATTTTCTTTAATTTGCTCAGATCCTTCACAAATTAAAGTTAGTTTATCCCAAATCTCTTTTGCAGATTTGCAAGATTTGACTTTATTGAACATTGCTTTGTCCAGTGTCTTGTAGAGAATGTCCTTGGCTACATTGTCCAAGTTGTATCTTTTTCTGTCCTCGTTTGTCCACTCAGTCCTTGGTTTCTCAACCATGGCTGGTCTAACCTCAGGAGCAGCTTCTTCTTCTTCAGCTGCAGCTGCTCTTCTTACGGATGTGTTTACTTTCAATATTTGCAGTGGCCCATCCTCTATTACTATCCACATTTCATCATGTAAAGCAGATAGATGAGCCTGCATACGAATTTTCCAGTCATCAAATTCCTCAATAGTGAACATTGGAATACGTGTCAAATTTGCTTCCATGATAATAACTTTGCTGAATGAAAAGAATTTTGAAAGAACAAGTGTTAAAAGTTTCTTTGAAAGATTAGAGATCTAGTTCAGTAACCAGTGCGGAAGGCTCAATGAACCAACCGCTCTGATACCACTTGTAGGTCACAAGGGGTGAAAGTAAGGTTTAGAAGGGGGGGGGTTGAATAAACCTTACCAACCTTTTCTATTTTACTCCTTTTAAGATTATTACAGAGTTAATACACAGCTAAGTCCTTGAGGGACAACTAAGTTAGTTAATCAGCAGAGTTAGCTACTCAACAGACTCAATAAAGCTGTTGATAGAATAACTCAGCTGTTTAGACTAAACCTTAACTTGGCTGTGATGAGTTTTTCAGCCGAAGACTTATCACCCTTGAATTTGATTAAACTTTGTTTTAACACTTGATTTTAGCACTTAGTTATTTATCAGTTGGATAGCAAATTATCAGCAGATATAAAATAAATGTGCAGAAATTTAAATATGCTGAAATGTAAATGTGCTGAAATGTAAATGACACAAGTAAATTTTACGGAGGTTCGAAGATGGGGTAATTATTCTAATCCTCTCTTCTCCAACTCTGGAGGAATCCACTAAGTAATGATCAATTCACAAAGTGGTTATCGGTCTAGAGACAAGTCTTGATCACCTGGTGACTTGCTCCTTGGACTCGATCTAGAGATGCCTTGGTCACACAAGTGGCTTCTCTTCCGACTAAACTTCTTCACAGGCATTTTGCCTTGCTACTTCAAACTCACTTTCTCAATCTTCTTGGATTTGATCACGAAGCCCTCCAATAACTTGAGATTGGTTCGACCTTGAACCTTGCTACAATCCTCCTTGGAAAGTAGACCCCTTGATTCTTCAGAAATTTCCCTATTCAACAGTTTGAAGTTATCCTTCCTTCACAGGTGTGTGTTGGATTGATGTCCTTCGAGATTTAGGCTTGAGGATTTTTGCTTGAATATCTTGAGAATATTTTGCAGGTTAGAGTTTGAATAATGCTTTCTCATTCATGGTTCAGGTAACCTTTTCTCAAAGAAATTCCTCAGCTTTTTATAGTGAACTTTCAAAAATCTGCCCGTTGAAGAGATAGGCTGATTTTTAAAAGTCACTTGTGTTCGTTGGCTTGTCTTTTCTTGGTCTTCAATGTTGAGATGTAGACCTTTCCTCGTATTAAATGAGTGTTCAGCTTTTCAGGTTCTGACACAAGGTGCAGTGCTTCCCATTGGTTCATTCCTTTTGCATGCTTCTGGGACTGAGCACTTTAAGACATGGTAACATGGATGTATTACTTATTTAAGTAATGTTCTTGACTTACATTACCTTGATTCTTTTGATTAATTCTTCTTTGCATTTTTGCCTTTTCCCCAGGGTGACTTTAGTCTGCTCAATCACATGAAAGACTCATCTGTCACTTTCAACTTGTGACTTGGCTCCTCAAGTTGACTTAAGCGACTCTTCACTTTGTTTTGTCTCTAAGCACATTACTTCTCGATTGAGTCCTTAATCTTCTATCTTGGCCCTACTCAAATTTGTTCCCCAAATGAGTCTTCACTTCACTTCTTCAGTTGACTTCTTGTATTCCCAGGCATAGCTGACTTGACTCAGCTCGATCAGCCCTATCTATTACAATGAGAATTACAAGGAAAATGGGGTGCAAACATTCTAATCAAAGTTTTACATGGCATTCATCAAAATCTATAAAATAAATTCCCAACAAACCCGCCTTGGGCCGCGGGGGGCGCGCCCATAAATTTTAAAAAATAAAATCATTGAGAATTTTGATTTATTCTTTACTAATTAATGCTTTATATTCCTTCAAAAAAATAATTAATGGTTTATATATATATATATAAACTAATGGATCAATCTATATATTTTTCATTATCTAATTTGTTTTCTTATAAAATGGATATTCTTATTGTTCGCCAAAAATATTTGGATCATACAACTGCAAGTACTGTACAATGTAGTTTATAGGATAATGGCAAGCAAGGTCGTATTCCTCAGGGATTGATATGTGAAACACTTAGGCTATAATAACATCGTATTCCAATTTATTGAAGTGACCGAATATCAAGATTTAAGTAAAAATAAAAAATAACATAAAAAATAAATAAATTTGCAAAGCCCACAAGTATTTTCAACAACTACAGGAGCAACCTTGGGCACATAATCTCAACATGTTTCTTCAATATTAAATCAATTAAAGTTTCAAAACCAATTCATGCAATTCTATGAGTTCAAATCCTAAAATAGTTTATTCCCCCTCCCGAGTGGCACATAAACAATAGATTAATAATAATTGAGGTCTCCCGATCCATCACAACTATTATTAACTCCCAAAAGATTTTTGAATTGAAATATTGCCCACAAAACAGAAGTAGTCTCCAGATATATTACCCTGTTTATGTCTGAAGTCGATTTTCGTCTTTCTAGAACTCACCTCCCGGATTATGGACTAACAAGTATGACAGGCAAATTATTGGCCAAATAATCGACAATTATAAATAAGCACTTGAATCCATAAAATAGAACACATGAATCAATTAAGAAAGCAATTAATCAAGATTTAACATGAATCCACAGTTTTTGATTATGCCCCTAAGATCCGAAAGATTAGCCAAACATTGATAACAAATTCATAGACAAATTCGAAATCAACATTATGACATTGTTTAAGTACAAACAAGAGATCTAGACATAGAAAGAAAACTCCTTCTCTGTCAGGATGGATTCCTCTCCTAAGCCTTCGAAGCTCTTGTGCCCCCGCAGATACGAAAGGCTTTGTGGTGTTCTTCGCGACCTAGCCTTCCTCTCTCAGAAGACCTCGGATCTTGTGTTCCTGCGTAATTTGATGTGTTTTTTGTAGTATGAATGTTGTTATTTTCGTGCAAGCATGTAGAGTTGGAACGGGAAAAGAACTCCAAAAAACACGCGTGGCAGAGTCCCACACGGCCTGGATGTGTGACCTCACACGGCCATGTAGGTTTTATGCTGACCAATACCACACGCCCGTGTGGGTCCCATATGGTCCGGCCGTGCGGCTTGGTTCCGTCCCCTGTTTCTTCCCCTTTTCACACGGTTGTGTCATTTTTCACATGGTTGTGTCACACGGCCGTGTGGCCCCACACGGTCCGGCCGTGTGACGTATTTTTGTCCATTTTCTTCGTCTTTTTTATCTTCTCTTCGCACTTGTCAGTCTTATCCGGGCCTTCCAACTGATATGTCTTTGTTTAAGCTCCGTTTCCTGTAAAAAGTTACAAGAATACGCAGTACCATGCCCTTCTAAGGAAATCAAGTAAAAACACACTAAATATGCGTGCAAATGCATCAAATATATCATTTTAAACACAAAATGCACGTATATTTTATACGCATCACTTATGTTAACAGAAACTATGCATGATAGTTTAAAAAAAGTTAGTTTGGTTAAAGAAAATATAGTTTAGTTATACTTATTACATTTCAGTAAAAGATACAAAAAAGAAAGAACATGGGCTACAGTAAAATATATCAAAAAAAAAACATTCATGGAAAGTATATATATTGCACTACTACAAAAATCCTGATAGACACCGGTTTTAAACCGGTGTCTATTAGTAAAACAACCGGTGTTAAAGCCACTGGTGTTAAAAGTCTGAACTTTTTGACACCGGTTTAAAACCGGTGTCGTTTCTTGAAAGACACCGGTTTAAAACCGGTGTCTATTAGTAAAATAACCGGTGTTAAAACCACTTGGTGTTAAAAGTCGAACTTTTTGACACGGTTTAAAACCGTGTCGTTTCCTTGAAAGACACCGGTTTAAAACCGATTGTCGTCGAGATATAAAATATCCGCTTTCAAAGGCCCGATGTTAAAAGTTTATGTATTTGACACGGGTTTGGAACCGATGTTTTTTGATGAATAGTATCAAAACACCGGTTTAAAACCGGTGTCGTTTCATCAAAAGACACCGGTCCAAATCTGCAAAAAATCCATGTAAATAAACAAAATTCATTATAAACTCCAATTCTAGCAACCATCATACGTTCATTACCAATTAAACATGGAATCCATTAATACTAAAGTCACCAATAGCCAAAATCCAACAAAAAGTACTAGTAGCGAAGTTTCCTTTCGATAAAACAACTATAAATTCATAATCCAATTAATTCCATCAACCAACAAAGAGATTATATAATTCAACTAAAGGCAACAAAATCCATATGAATATATGATCAACATAGCTCATGTCATTCAAGCTTTCAAAAATGTTCAAGCTTCTCCATATGATCAACATATGATCAATGTTGGTTCTTTCAAAAGTATCATCCTCTCCATCCCTGCAAACAAAATGGACAACATATGATCAACATATAATAAAAACACCAATATAATTAAAACTTGACAATATTATTCAATATTTTAGAAATTTTGTTAGCATTGTTTTATGATTTTAAGGAATTTGACGTTTTCTTAAACTAAATTAGACGGCTTTGAGACTTTTCTCATATTTTTCTTTGGATATTCATGTAAATGAGTCAACAAGTGTTGGGGTGTGATTATACTTACTCTGTATCAGACCTTAAAGAATAGACCAATTCCTTCTCTCTGTCAGCTTGTAATGCAGCAAGATATTCGTCATCCTGCATAAAGAACATAAAATTATAATCAAAGATCAGCTGAAAATCCAACCAACAATCAGATTCATAAAGCAAACCTGTTGTTCTCGTATCAATCTCTGAGCAGTAAGAGAAGGCGATGGCGGACGAGGTATACGCGTGGAGTAAGAACCCACAGCTCTATCTAAACCATTCTGTGTGAGCTGATGAGGTGCATAAGGAAAATGATAACCAGTTCCTTCAGGGATGCCACCAAACATTGCAGCCTCAAGCATTGCAACTTCATCATGTTCCACAGATGAGATGCCACCCCACTTAAAATAGTACAAAGCAAAAATTTCAATACACTTCTTCATCAAATAGGGAACTTTATTAACTTTCTGCATCTGCATAATTCTGGACAAATTATATGAATATCAAGAAGAAAGAAGTTACCTCATCAGAAGGGAAATCACTTCCATTGTGTTGTGAATGACGAACATTATCATTTTGTTGTGGACTTGAAGGAGGGCTAACCTCAACTCCTCCAATATCATTCGGTGTGTCAATAGAACTTGAAGTTACACGTCTTCTCCTATGCCTAACCAGTTCAAGCTCTTCCACATCATCAGTTTCATCTTGGATGGATGAGCTTCCGATCTCCAACTGTGATTTCCTACAGATACCAAATACTTATGTACATGAGGGACAGAATACGTGCACAGGTACATTTGGATACACGGACCCTCCGACAAAATATTTTTATTATTTTTGCAATTTTAGAATACTGAGGACAAGCTAATAGTAGAGTCAAGAGTGAAAATGCGAGCAAGGGCTCAGAGGACTCAATTAAGGAAACCCTTTGAGTTCCAAATAGGATTTGGAGGACAACATAATGAAGCTAATTACATTATTCAAAAACTTCAAGGTTAAAAAAGAATGAAAACAAGGAAAATATAAACTAGCTAGCAGAAATACAAGAAAATAAAATGTGCATCTACTATAGTCAATCAATTCTATTATTCTATGGACACTTCTGATGTAGTCACTGAACTCGAGACATTACTAGTTTTCTCATGTTTAATACTCCCATTTTGGAGCCCTACTCAATTATTTTTATTATATAACTAATAACGTTTCTTCAACTATGCTTATCTACTGGCTTAAGTCTTTCCAATCTAGGAATTAAAAGTATCTGAACGTGGCAACGTGCACCTTGCACGTTAGTATTTTGGAGGATGATGTGTCAAGCTATCTACATATCTTCATATCAACATAAGACAATTATGGAGGTGGACCAAATTATTAAAGACACAAAAAGTCCCTATCAGCCACTTGAAGATGCTAATTTTCCCATTTCCTGTGGTGAAGCTGACTTCTGCACCTCTAGTTCTGGATCACCAACCAAACTTGAAGATGCTAATTTTCCCATTTACCTTATGTTAACCACAACAATTTGGGTAATTTCAAAATGTTGCACCAAAAGGAAGTGCATACCTGCAACGAGCGGGAAACTGCATGGGCATGCTCTGTATCCCCTCTAGGTGAGAGTGCACAGGTTGAGGAGTGGGATCCCCAAGATCCTATATCAGAATGAAGTTTATGAACAGTAATCCAAATAAAACTTGACTCTTATCAGAATGAAGTTTATGAACAGTAATCCAATTCTAGAAGAAGATTCGTGGGAATTCTTGAACCAGACTCTTACCATATATACAAGCAAACTGGCCAGTTACAATAATTAAATACCAGGACAACAATGAATGTCATTAAAACTTGACAGCAGCTAAGTGGATTTAGTCAAAATTAAAGCATAAAGTGAGGAAATATGCAGAATAAAGAGGTGGTTAAAATGGCGTTAGAATAGATTATTCACTACCTGGAGCATGAAAATGGTGCATCTGACAACTTTGTAATAGAAAAGATAGTTCATTCTACTTTCACTGTTAAATGAATTACATTTTAAGTTTCTAAAATTGAAACGTCAAATGAAGAAATGTCTAGTTTTATACCTAATTGTCAATTAATGCCAAATTGCCAATTGATTTCCACATTTGAAAACGGGAAAACATTTGAGGGATCTACTGGTTAAACAAAAAATGCATCCAACAAGCAAAAATACCAAACAATTATGGAAGGTATAACAGCAGAGAAGCACAATTCAAAGAAAAATAATCCAAACCAAATCATAAACAAAACGGAAAAGATTATAACATGAAAAACATACCACATAAGCATCAAATATACGATCGGAGTGATGGGGTTGTATGAAATCGTCATCAATGGCATGACCGAAAAGAACTGGAACAAAGCAGGACTTTGCAACCTGAAAATAAACTTAAATCCAACATTGTTACTGGAATACATGTTTAACAACTTAAATCCAACATTCAAACAAGAAATATGTGGTTCAAGGTACTTTACCACATAATAAGCCATTCCAAAATCAAATTAATCAATCAATCATAATAAGCCAAACAGAAAGGTAAATTGCGATTGAAGTCACAGAAGGAAAAACAGGACATTATGTGTAAAAACTGAATTAAAATTCGATTTCTATAACTTTATAAGAAAGAGAAAAAAAACCTGAATAGAGATATTGATATGATGCAATAATCAGCAACCAATAATGCAACAACATTAGGCAAGTGAAAGTAGAAGATGTCCACCGAGAATAGAGATAAAAATCAACGTCGCCATAACTTATCTGTTGAACCTCAAGACAACAGGGTTAGCTTCTTTTGCAACAAATTCTGATACTTGAAAATTGTGTTTGTTACTTATATAGAAAATTGTCTTTGCTACAATATTGATACCTGAATTATTTGGTTTTCCTCATGATGTAGGAAGATGAGAAAGCTGCTCAAGATTGAGAAAGAAAAATGGCATTTGTACTAGTGAGCCATGAAACGCATTCTTCACATAACCACAACATCCATTTGATCTAAACAATCCATGCATCATCCAAAGTGATTTTCCATTGCTATAATGACATGTTCCTAAATATATCACAATAAATTCAATAAATGAGCATAATTCAATTGCCCATGAATTTGGAAATTGAGATTCTGATTAAATGACCACGCGAAAACAAGATTAATAACATAAGAACAGAAATGAGGCATTAATTAAATTATACTATACTGTTGAAAAAAGCTAAACGATTATCAAAGGGGGTTTCTTCTTACATGAGAACCTAGCTCTATTTATGCTCATGCGTTAAAACAATAAATAGTATAAGGAACTTACAGGGACTATCGAGTGATCCTTTTTTGTTCAACCCTTACTTCACACAAGCATTTGAACAAACACCTTGAAGGCAACCATATCTAGGATTTCACAGAAAAATACATCGTTGATTCAAATGTGAAAGATACACTATTTTATTTCACAGAAAAATACAAATTTTCCCTAATTCATTAAATGTTTCATGATTCGAACCAACAAAGCCCTAAAATTAAGATTCAAGAAATAAAGCTTCAAATTCGAGGTTACCTTTTTGCTTTCCGATATTTGAACTTGTCAAGTAAGCGGTGGAAGATGCATTTCTTACGGTGAGCCTCTTAGGTCATCGACTTTCGATCGATCCTCCTCCATCTTCTCCTCCTGTGGCTTCAATCTCTCTTGATTGGCCACGAACTCCTCCTCCATCAACAAGTCCTTGATTCGCTCGAGCTTTAGAAGCCACAGCTTGCATTTCGTCAGCGACATCACCGTCGGAATCCTTGCTGCCGCCTCTGGACCCTTCTGCTTGCGGCCGACTCGAGCCGATGGCGCCCCGGTTTGAATTTCTTTTCCTTCTTGTCTCCGTCGTTTTTACGATCTCCGGGGAGTTGTCGATTTAGACCACCGGGAGTTCCCTGACCCATGGCTGCGAGGCGTAATTGAGGATTTGAATTTGGAGGTTTTGTGGGGATTATGCAAAAATGAAGAGTTGTCTCTGGTTTCAAGAAAGAATGTATATGGACTGAGACTAGCGTGTTGAAGATGGTGGTTGACGGTGGTGGAGGGGAGAGGTGACGGGCGACGCGGTTGGCGACCGGCAGGAGGGGAGAGAAGTGACGGGCGGAGGGGAGAGGTGACGGGCGACGGACGACGGGCGGAGGGGAGAGGTGACGGGCGACGGACGACGGGCGCAGGGCAGATGTGAGACTTGAGAGACGGGGCGCGGCAGAGAGGAAATTGGTTGAGTACGGGAGAAAGAATGAAAGAGTATTCTTTATTTCACTGAGTGATAACCTAATTAATTAGGGGCACTAACGACACCGGTTATAGAACCGGTGTCAAAACCGGTGTCTATTTGGGAAATTGTTTTACAATAGACACCGGTTCTAGGAAACCGCTGTTATTTATCAAACGACAGCACTAATTAGACACCGGTTTCTTACAAAACCGCTGTTAAATGGGAAAAGACACCAGTAAAGTCTTAAAATCGGTGTCTTTTTGGTGGTGTCTATCAGCAGTTTTCTTGTAGTGTTGGTTGGTGAGTTAGTTAAATTGGGTTTGGGTTCAATAATTTTAAGATAATAATTTGAAATAATTGCAAAATCAAATAAATTAATATTTATTTTTAAAAAATGTTAAATAAGTATGGTCCGCGGGTTGGCCCATCCCGCCACAAGCTAGCCCAACTTAACCCGCGGCCGGCCACGGGCCAACCCGCCTTTAAATCCTCAACCCAACCCTCTACCTTTGGCGGGGCGGGCGGGCTGGCACGATGGGCCTAGCCCGTTTTTGACAGCTCTGCCTACAACCCCAAAGAGAGGACTCTCACGACTCCCAAGAGAGAGAAAAGAAATCCTCATCCAAAGGAAAAAATAAACTTACTCATAAAAACATAAAAGATTCCAAATTCTTTCTAAATCTATATTCATTACAACTAAGAAAGCAAAGTTCCTTTGGGTTTATGTTCCAATTAAAGCCTGAATCGATTCTTCTTGAAGGTCTAGATACTTGTGCTCGAACCCAATTCCACAGATTTAATTTAATCCTGCGGATACTAGTCCAATCTTTGAGGGTTTAGTGGACCAAAAGTTAAAGAGGCAAAAGTCACTGGACGAATTTGACAATTTTAATTTAATTTCCATTTACAACAGTCATAACAACTTTGTTTTTTGTTGGCACCATCTCCACGCCTCAGTATATGTTTAAGATAAGTGATAACAAGAGTTAATTATAAGGTCTGTCCCATGATAAATGAAGACGAAATTAATTCCGATCCTGATGACATGGATGAGTTGTTAAAATATGCTTTTTATGTATTTAAATTATTTATAGAGTGACACTATTCACACCCCCTTTTTCTATAAACTAGGGCTCGAAATAGGCCAGACTACCCAGCAGGGGCTTATGGCCCGGCCTACTAAGGGCTTGGCTTGGCTTGGCCTATTTAACAATTGGGCCAGACTCGGGCTTTTTACAAAGCCTATTTAAATAGTTGAGTCAGACTTGGGTTTTTAAAAAAGCCTTTTAGGCTCAACATGTCGGCCTATTTAAGGCATATGTATAATATATACAATATTATATATAATACATATATAATATATAGAAATAAATAGTACTATATAGAATATGTATGTATTATATTTTATATACATATGGAATATATAAGTTGTATAAAAATATTACATATATCTTATATATAAATATAATATTAGAACACTAATGAGACATTTATTTATATTTGGATTTGTTATTATTATGGAAATATTGGATATTGTATTATCATATTTATGTTCTTTGGAGATGTAGCGTAATGGATTATATTGCCATGTGTATTTTGTTGTTTTCATTATGAATCTTGTATTGACTATCGTGAGATAGTCGTTTGTTTTTTGTAGTTTACATTTTTTTTTTGGAAATTGACTTTGATAGGCTTAAATAGGCTTTAAATAGGCCCAGGCTTGGCCTTTTTATTTAAAAAGGCCAGGCCGAGCCTATGAAAAAAGTCTATTACAAATAATAGGCCAGACTTAGGCCGAAACTTAACAAAGCAGGTCCAGGCCTTCCAACTCAAAGCCCGGCTTGGCTTGGCCCATTTCCACCTCTGCTCTAAACACACCCACTTCCATATAATTGCAAAAATGCCATTCACTTAAAAGACTATATTACCCTTACTTAAAGAAGTTCTAAATACACCCACGTAATTCACCCACATTCTTCTTCTTGAAGAAAGTTGATTTTTTTTTTGTATAAACCCTAGATTTTTCCAACGCCAAATTGTTGAAGATACGGACAATAAAGTGTTCATATCCCCAAGTAATGAATGTATATACTTAGTTTATAGTATAAAATATGTTATTTCTCAAATTTTCAGGTTGAAAAATAATGTCGTATAGTAGCAGTGCGACACTTGACACGATCACGCACTATGATAAAAAATCCATCGTGCCATTGTGCCAAAAAATCCATCGTGCCATCGTGCCATGTGGCATGATGGAAAAAATACCATCATCCATCGTGCCATCGTGCCATGTAGCATGATGGTGAAAATGTCATCGTGCCATCGTGTCATGTGGCATGATGGCAGAAAACCCATCGTGCCACACTACAACAAAAAGTGTTTTTTGGGACGAGATTATTTGCAACGACATGGTGTTGTTGCAAAAGACAGGTATTTGGGACGACAAATCCGTTGCTAAAAACTTTCGTGATTATTTTAAAAAAATTAGGTCATTAATATCTAAAGCGACGAAGTACCAAAAATTGTCGTTGCTAATTAGCAATATATTTCCAACGACATTTGACGTCACTAAAGTTTTCCTTAATTTTTGGCCATCGTACCACTTAGGGTTTTTTATGTAAGGGTAAAATTGGAAAATATGGGGGGTGTATTTAGCAATTGTGTCATATTTTAAAAAGTGGAGGTTAATGTATTTAGAAGGTGGGTGTGTTAGAGGAAAAGGGGGTGTCAATAGTGCCACCCTTATTTATATTGCCGATGACGGTAAAACCTGTAAAACGTACTTCTATCATAATGTTAATATTTAGAAAAAAATAATAACCAGTATTTCAACTCGAGTTTTGTTATATATTGGTCGTATCGATTAACAAATTAATACCTTTGTTACACGCACACTTATATACAAAAACGAGAATAAAAGATAAAGGATATATGCAAGGAGAATTCAAATTTTCGAAATTCTCCTTAAATTCTTGTGCAAACTAAAACCCTAATAAATTATCTGCAATTTAGTAGATGAAGGAAATAATATTTTTCTGAGATGCTACACCTGTTGAAATTGGTTTTTAAAAGTTGGGTTTTGACCCAATTTTGACCAATTATTTAAGTGGATCCATTTATTTATTATAGGAAATAAATGAGATAACGTAATCTACACCGCGAGTAAATGAGTTTAGCATTTTCAATTTGTCAAAACCAATATCGGGTGAATAAAAAATTAATGCTTAAAGTAAGCCACTTAAATGCCTTTTATATATGGAAATAGAAAAGGTGAGAATGTGGAAAGACATATCCCACATGAAAAGCATTTCAAATGTTTGACTTATTTATATAGAACTTCACCAATAATAAGGAGTAATCATGTGCAGATCCTTATGATACACCCTAGTGGACCAAGTAAATTTTAACTAGTTTTTGGCTAGCTCAAAGAGCACCTCTGCACTGTCTGAGCCGGACCCGTACAAGTCGCATTGGGCACTTAAGTCGCGCACTTTGCACTTTGCGAGAAGCTTTGAGGAGCCTTAAAATTTTGAAAAATTGAACCAGAGTTCGGTCCAATAGCTCGATCACGTGGCAGGGCAGCTCCTGTGACTGTGACTTGGCAGAGTCGGATGGCGACATGTGGCACGCGGTGGCGCTGATTGGACCCACATGTTTGCTAACAGGGCACCATGACTAGACAAGATTGTTCATTGTGGAGGGGTGCGTGCCAAATGATATGTACCTTTATAAGGATGTGATGTAGACCATCCTATAGCGATCGGGCCGATCTGGCGCGTGATCAACGATGGTGGTCGACGAACCAAGAGTTGCACCCGAAGTTCTATAAATAAGAGTCTTCAGAACTCATATCTACATCTGAAAATATCTTGAATTTCTGTTATTTATTCTGCATAAGTCCATAAAAGGGAGTTCAAAAGCATCATATTGTTCGTCATTCTTGCGATTTGTAGTGCAACTATCGCAAGAAAGTTATCGTTGTATCTTGGGAGATGATTATCGTATTTCGTACGCACTAAGAGCATGGCAATCTCATCTTAAAGAAAAAGAGTCTAACTTTTGCCTCGACAATTCGTTTTACCGATATCGATACTCTGCTCAAATTTTCGAAGCCATTTCGATATACAACAATGTTATTTCCAACAGTTTAAGACGAGATTTTCTGTGTTTATCAAATGGCTTCAACATCATCGGTTCCAGCGCCATCAGTTCTAGCACCATCACACGGAGAGAAATCGGAGAAGTTCGGAGGTACATATTTAAAAAGGTGGCAACAGAAGATGTTATTCTATCTTACTACTATGAACCTTACTCGATTTCTGACGGAGGATGCTCCAACTGTGGGGGAAGAGGAAACTAATTCTCATAAAAAGATGGCGTTCGATGCTTGGAGTCAGAGCGACTTCCTATGCGGGAACTACATTCTTAATGGACTGCACAACAGATCATACAATGTGTATTGATCGGTAAAAACTGCTAAGAGTTGTGGAGCTCCTTAGAAAAGAAGTAAAAACGGAAGATGCCTGCACAAAGAAATTTATTGTCGCAAATTCTTGATTTTAAGATGGTTGATACCAAGACGGTGATCGATCGGTACAAGAAATTCAGCTTAATCTCACGATATAATTGTAGAAGGAATGGTGTTTTGTGGGAGGTGCGTGCCAAATGATATGTACCTTTATAAGGATGTGATGTAGACCATCTATAGCGATAACGATCGGCGTGATCAGCGATCGTAGTCGGTCGAACCAAGAGTTGCACCCGAAGTTCTATAAATAAGAGTCTTAACTCATATCTACATCCGAAAATATCTTGAATTTACATTATTTATTCCGCATAAGTCCATAAAAGGGAGTTCAAAAGCATCATATTGTTCGTCATTCTTGCGATTTGTAGTGCAACTATCGCAAGAAAGTTATCGTTGTATCTTGGGGAGATGATTATCGTATTTAAATGCACTAAGAGCATGGCAATCTCATCTTAAAGAAAAAGAGTCTAACTTTTGCCTCGACAATTCGTTTACCGATATCGATACTACTGCTCAAATTTTGAAGCCATTTCGATATACAACAAATGTTATTTCCAACGATTTAAGACGAGATTTTCTCGTGTTTATCAAATGGCTTCAACATCATCGGTTCAGCGCCATCGGTTCTAGCACCATCACCGGAGAAATCGGAGAAGTTCGGAGGTACATATTTAAAAGGTGGCAACGAGAAGATGTTATTCTATCTTACTACTATGAACCTTACTCGATTTCTGACGGAGGATGCTCCAACTGTGGGGGAAGAGGAAACTAATTCTCATAAAAAGATGGCGTTCGATGCTTGGAGTCGCAGCGACTTCCTATGCGGGAACTACATTCTTAATGGGTACTGTGAGATCATACAATGTGTATTGATCGGTAAAAGCGCTAAGAGTTGTGGAGCTCCTTAGAAAAGAAGTAAAAACGGAAGATGCCTGCACAAAGAAATTTATTGTCAGCAAATTCTTGATTTTAAGATGGTTGATACCAAGACGGTGATCAGTCAGGTACAAGAAATTCAGCTTAATCTCCACGATATAATTGTAGAAGGAATGGTGTTGAGTGAATCCTTTCAAATAGCTGCTATCATAGAGACACTACCACCTTTGTGGAAGGATTTTAAAAACTACCTGAAGCATAAGCAGAAGGAGATCGGGCTTGAAGATTTAATTATCAGATTGCGGATTGAAGAAGACAATCGCAAGTCTGAAGTTAAGTCTAGAAAGCTTATAATAGAGGTAAAGGCAAACTTAGTGGAACCCAATGCTAGCAAGAAGAGAAAGCACCCAAGGAATGGCCAGAAACAAGGGAAGGCTAAAAAGTTCAAAGAGAACTGCTTCAACTGTGGCAAGCCGAATCGTAAGGCCAAAGATTGTCATCTTCTTAAGAAAGGCAATCGGAACCAGGTGCACGTGACCGAGGACAAGACTATGCCAATTGATATGTCCGAGCTTGATCTCTCGGTTGTTGTGTATGAAACCAATATGGTGGATAATCCGATAGAATGGTGGGTGGACACAGGTGCGACACGTTATATTTGCTCCGATGAAAACATATTCTCAACATATACTATTATCAATGGAAGGAAGTTATTCATGGAACATTCTGCAAATTCTGAAATTGTCGGTCTAGGCAAGGTGGTGCTGAAGATGACCTCGGGCAAGGAGCTAATCCTTGTTGATGTCCTTCATGTTCCGGACATTCGAAAGAATTTGGTATCGAGATCGTTGTTGGTCAATGCAGAGTTTAGACTAGTATTTGAGGCTCAAAAACTTTGTACTAATGAAAAATGAACATTTCATAGGGTAGGGGTACTTAGAAAATGGACTGTTCAAGATGAATGTAATGAATATACTCCGCAACTTTGAAAGCAATAAAATTAATGCTTCTATTTATTTGCTTGAGTGTTCAAATTTATGGCATGATTAGGACATGTGAATTTTAACACTTTAATAAGGATAGTAAACTTGGAATTACTACCTAATTTTAAAATAGATTCACATCACAAGTGTGAAATTCGTGTTGAGGCAAAATATCTAAAACACCATTCCACACAGTGGAGAGAAATACAGAACCTTTTCAATTAATTCACAGTGATATAAGTGATATAAAGTTTGTGCAAACTAGAGGTGGGGAAAAGTATTTTGTTACTTTTATCGAGAATTGGACAAGATACTGTTATGTATATTTTTTGAGAAGTAAAGATGTGGCCTTAGAAGCTTTTAAAAGCTATAAGAATGAGACAGAAAATCAACTTAGCAAATGAATTAAGATAATTCGAAGTGATGGAGGTGGAGAGTATGGAGCTCCTTTTGATGAATTTTGCTCAGATTCTAGTATTATTCATCAAACGATAACTCTTTATTCACCACAATCAAATTATATTGTTGAACATAAAAATCAAACTCTTAAAGAAATGATGAACGCTTTGTTGATAAATTCAGGTTTACCTCAAAATTTATGGGGGGGGAGCAATTCTCTTCGCTAACCACATTCTTAATGAAATACCACACAAAAATAAAGACAAAACTCCGTATGAGTTGTGGAAAGGTCAAAAATCTTCTTACAAATACCTTAAAATGTGGGGGTGTTTGGCTAAAATAGAAATACCTAAGCCGAAACAAGTGAAAATAGGGCCTAAAACAATCGACTGCATCTTTATTGGATATGCTAATAACAGTAGTGTATATCGATTTTTAATGCACAAATCAGCAATTCCAGATGTACACGAAGATACAATTATTGAATCAAGGAATGTTATATTTTTCGAACATGTCGTTCCTTGTCAATAAAGGAAAGAAGTTGGTTCTAGCAAAAGAACACGTGATACTGCAGATGGTAATAATCAAAGTGAAGAAGAACCAATACGCAGTAAAAGGGCCAATAACTAAGTCTATTGGTCCAGATTTTTTAACTTACGTATTAGAAAATGAATCAAACACAATTGGTGAAACATTGTCCAGTTCAGAAGCTCCATTCTGGAAAGAAGTTATTATTAATGAGATAGATTCCATTATGCAAAATAATACTTGGGAGTTGGTAGATCTCCCACCGGAAAATAAGCCTTTAGGATGCAAATGGATTCTTAAAAGGAAATATAAAGATGATGGAACTATTAATAAGTACAAGGCCAGATTAATAGCTAAAGGGTTCAAACAAAAAGAAGACCTCGATTTCTTTGATAGATGTTCACCTGTGATAAGGATAATGTCTATTAGAGTTCTCATTGCTATTGCTACACTGAATAACCTTGAGATACACCAAATGGATGTGAAGACGGCCTTTCTAAATGGTGAATTAGAAGAAGAAATCTATATGGAACAACCAGAAGGTTTTGTCGCTCCTGGACTTGAGAAGAATGTATGTAAATTCGTAAGTCACATTGTATGGCCCTCAACAAGCTCCGAAACAATGAGACGAGAAATTTGACAAAACTATGATATCAAATGGTTTTAAAATTAACGAGTATGATAAATACGTTTATATTAAAGACACACCAAATGCTTATGTTATTGTATGTCTATAAGTTGACGACATGTTGATTATATGGATAGTAATCATGATATCATCATGAATACTAACAAAATGTTGACCAAATATTTTGATATGGAAGATATAGGTGTAGTAGATGTTATTCAGGGAATTAAGATCTCGAAAATATCTGATGGACTTGTCCTATTACAGTCTCATTATGTTGAGACAGTACTTCGAAAGTTCAATGCCTATGATAGTCCTCTAGCTAAAACACATGTTGATTTAAGCTTACACTTAGCCAAAAATCAGGGTGAGCTTGTATCTCAGTTAGATTATTCTCGGATTATTGACAGTCTAATGTATGTAACAAAACGCACTCGTCCGGATATTGTCTACATAGTTAATAAACTGAGTAGATTTGCTAATAATCTTGACAATAACCATTGGAAGGCATTGATAAGGGTTCTTAGATATCTAAGACTCACTTTAAATTATGAGTTCAATTTCAAGATATCCAGTTGTTTATTAGAAGGATACAATGATGTTAATTGGATATCTGACACAAAAGAATCCTCTCTATATATATGAAATAACAACACCATATAACGTCATTATAGAGGACCCATGCATTGTCATCGAAATTAGAAGCAAGCTAAGTTAAAAAAGAGGGGGAAAAGACCCAAATTTGCTATTGAACAAGGATATTGGCACAATGAAAAACAGTGATGTTTGCACATTTTCAAATGAGAGAATCAGAAAAAGAGAAGAAAATAAAGTGGAATCGACTTAAGGGTACTTCGGTCCCCACACTCTTATTTGGTGTTAAAAAAAGGTTGCTCAATTGGGAGAAAAAAATGATCCCTTGCCATAATTCTATTCTAAAAGTGTAGATGCATGGAGACATTCACCTTTATTTATTCAAGTAAATACCTATTAAATTTATTTTTGTGGAATTGTTTTTAAAATAGTTTGATAATATATTTATATACATTTATTTATTTATTTATTTATTTATTTATTTATTTTGAAACTGAGGTAGCAAAGTGAAAATCATGCAAAGTTCATGTGACAAAGTGAAAATATCGCAAACTTTTGATGACAAAGTTCAACAATATTCAACCTATTTAGTCGAAAGACGATTTTGCCCTTACGACGTGCCTTGTAGTCGGGGAATCCTAGGTAAATATTCCACTGGCAGCAACCCATAGGTGGTCATGAAAAACCCGTGTTGTTTAGGCAGGGTCGTTCCTATGTTTTAAATGGCCTAGTGCGGGAAAAAACTGGGGTCTCTTTATTGATATAAAAATGAAACCTGGATGAATAAAAGAATAAATATAAAAAAAAATTAGCAGTGAAAATCAAACAAATAAATCTAAATATATTTTAAAATTTAGGAAAAATTACAAAAACACCCCTGAGGTTTCGACTAATTACAAAAAACCAAGAGATGTTTTAAAATTAAAAAAAAAAACTCAAGTTTGATTTTGTCTTAAATTTAAGAGTGTAGCTGTAATATTTTTATAAAGATCAAGTGAGTTTTTGCAATATTTTTTGTTTACGAAGGGAAAAATGTAAGACAAAATCAAACCTCAAGGTTTTTTTTTTTTTTTTTTTTTTTTTTTGTAATTTTCAAAATATCTGGATTTTTTTGTAAGTAGCCCAGACCTCAAGGCTTTTTTGTAATTATACTAAAATATTTTTTTGGAGATGGAAGTCTCTATTTTTTTCTATTTAACAACACAACTCAATTTTTTTTTTTGAATACACAGTGACTTTAATGGGGCTTTTGAGGGTGATTAACTTGGCTTTTGTGTTAAAAGGCTCAATTGGAAGAAGCCTGAATTGGGGGGGGGGGGTAGCCTTGGTTGGGTAAAACAGAGGAAAAGGGTTAAAAAAAAGGGAAAATTACATAAAATACTCTCTTTTTGGTAAACATACCACAAAATACATCCCTATCACTTTTGTACCTATTTTTTTTTTCTTTTGTACCTACTTTTTTCTTCTTTTTTTTTACGCTCCTGCATATTTTGTGATTACTTTTATTTTTTTTCTTTTTTTTGTTCTTGTATTGCTTTATATGTTATATATGTTGTTTCGATGTTGTTTAAATTTATTTATTTGTTGTTTCTTTGTTGTTTCGATATTTCAAAATAATTTTTACCTATTTTTTATGCTATTTTTTGTTTATGTAATATTTTCACTATAGGAAAAATCCAAAAAGACAACAATTTTTCATCGTTGTCTATTAAGAAAAAACACTGTTGTTGTAGAAGGTGGTGTTGTAGTAGAGGGTATTAAATGACAACAAAAAAAACCTGTTGTAGTATGGGACAAAGACAACAGTTTCGCAACAATTCTGCAACAGTTTTACACTGTTGTCTTTGTTCTCAACCACAACAGTTTTCCAACAATGAAAAACTGTTGTGTTTGAATGCGAATTTCGCAATTATATTCCACAATATTTTTTTATTTTTGCTGCTGTAAATTACAAATTAAACCTGTGAAACAAGAATAAAATATGAAATTAAACAACTTCAAATTGTATTTCATTATCTCAAGGTCACAAAATGCACAAAACAATAATGATTTTATCAGTTGTATATAAAGTCCTCTGCCAAAATAAAATGCCAAAACAACAAAAAATATTAATATCAGTTATACATAGAGTCCTCTGCCAAAATAAAAGTGCCAAAACAACAATAATTTTGTATGCCAATGATATACAAATGGTAGCTCTAAATAGCATCCCCCATAGCAACTACAACAGCATCAGTACGTACATAAACTACATGAATTACCATAAAGGAAAGAATCATACGTAAAAACGAAGCAACATCCCACAACTTTGTTTAATATAAAGGAAAAATTTAAGATAGAATATAAGTTCTAAATACCTTTTCAATAGCCAATATAATTTGATACGCAATCTGCCCACTCAGAACGCACTTCATCTATATATCTCCATGGGACTAGTTAGCTTGCAAGGAGATCTTGTTTTGGTACTCCAGGTTTCCAATTACCCTTCTTCTTATGTTTTGTTAGATCATCCTGTAATACAACAAAATTACTGAAGTGATTGAACCAATAAATGGATTATTTCAAGTTATATTTTCAATTCAGGCTTTTTTATTCTTTTTTATTCAGGTGAGTATTACTCCTAAAGCTTTCACTTATATGGTGTAATTATAATATTTTTAAAAGTGTATTATCATTGTCTTTATGTGTATGTTACTTTACTTCTATTGGCCTCTATGTTATACTGATCATAATAAATAAACAAAACCTACACGCACGGTTGGATTCAGCTCATCAGTTCCTCCAAAAAAAGCATTACAAATATATGTATCCATGAGCTATGCTGGTATTAATTACTCAAAATGCTTATCATGAATGAGTGATTTAATCTGTCAGACATACTGTTTAATGAAACTGATGCAATGCTTGAGCAATAAATAATTTGGTTATTCAAAACATGTAATAGATTTTGAGGACAGAAAATTACAAAATTGGAAAAGAAAAATAGCTAAACAAAAGACTCACAATGATAGACAATAAGCAGAGAAAATTACCAAAAATGATGCAAGCTTTGCTTTCACCTTTAAAGGCAGTTCGAGCCATAACAGAGTAGAACCTGTCAATTCATCTTATTTCAGGGCAGCTGTTTATGCAAGTGGTATGATCAATCTTATGAAATTAATGGAACCTACATCCCCAAAGTCATGACTGTCAAAACTCCATAAATGTCAAATCCTTCTTGAGCCTGTCACAAATAATTTGTGCTCAGTGTTTCTCATATAAAAGACAATGATGAAGGAAAAATGAATAATTGTATCTAAGGGACATTAAATTGAAGACATTCACATTTGAAAAAATGCGGCATTTATTGAGAGGATATCAAGAATATATATGCCTGTTTGATGTTTTCTATGCAAATTAGAACTTGAGAACACATGTCAGAAATTCGTATTACATCAATCATCAAATAGCTGTGAAGTGCACAGGTTTAGTAAGTTACATACTGTGAAGTAGGCTATGTAGCTCACAGCAAGTGTCAAAGAAATTTCAATAACTGTGTCATTGAATATAAATCCCAGCCACAAGACAGATGCTATTCCAAAAGCAAGACCAATACCTACACTGTTCCATGAAAGAACCAATTAAGCTATAATGTTGGGCAGTATTGTCTACCAAAAGGATATGAGCATACTCTCCAAGAGAGACTTGTGACAAATATTTGATTAATTAATTTTGCTAGCTCCCAGCTCTTTCAAGAGGGCTACAACAGCCACAGGATCAGTAGCACTGAAGAGACCGCCAAACAATAACGATGTTTTCCAGCTCCAGTTATACGGAAAAGCAAGCTACAGTTTCTTAAATTTCAGAATAATGTAAAACAACAGGTCAACAACATATAAAGAAGAATTCCTCAAACCTTTACACAAGCAAAATGAAAGAAATATTCATCAAAGAAAGGGAACGAAATGAGAAAGCAAGAAGGTACGATGGAAACACGAAACAAAAATTATCAAAACATAGCTGGATTTAAATAACCTTTTCGGAACTGAATTCAACAATGTATCTTGCCATAAGGTAACAGAAGTAAATTTAACAGTATAACAAATATAAAGGATTTTTATGAGATGTAGCTGACGAGTTTAGTGGCTAATATATAAATATCATGGTTCATGACTACAACTAATCGGTCTTAGAAATTCAGACTCGCGAATAGAAAATCTTCAGAAACTTCGTAAAAAAACACGATGGCGTGAACTGGGTAACCAGAATAATCGCATTTGCAGTTACTATAAATTAGAATAGATATGTATTAACTTATGCTATGAACATTCTAACTGGAGATAATGTATTTATGAGAGTGTTCAACGTAAATCTTGAACTGGCTAGCCAACCATGCCACTGTTTCAGAGTCTTGCTATAGGAGTCGGTACAAACTTGAGACATTGCCCAGTCTTGATGCTCAAGTAAATTCCGAAACAACGCCACCAAGAAATCCATCGCCCTACAAGTAACATAATTTTAAGTTAGGTCTGATTTCAAGAAAAACAGATAGTGCATTCAACCAGATGTGCTCTAACATGTGTATTCAATATTAACGCAAATAAAATTAGTCAAGAGAGCGCATCAGCAAGTTAATTAGGGACTGATGCGAATAGATAATTCTTTCAACCATTTCTACCTTGTCAACCACAGAAGACCATTGGTGCAACTGGATGAGCCTTTAGCACATAGTGGACTGTAATTACTTATTGTGGATTGTAATCATGGTATATCCAGATGACATTACCACAACAGTCGCAAATGGGGCAGGAGAGAAATCATTTCCCAGTCGATTCAACTATAGGATTATAAAAGAGCAACCCAAATCAACTAACACCCAAGTGTTTCTCAAAATATCTGAAGTACTATTTGATTTTCTTCTGAAATAGAAAAGCACAAAGAACCTTGATTTATTTATAAAGACAGTTTACCTATATTAGACAAATTTGACAACATTGAAGGTCCAAGACTGATAACAAAGACAACATGTCACGCCCCAGACGGGACGCGACGACGATCAACCACTTAAACAGAAATAAACCCAACAGTCTAGACAAATGTTACAAATAACTCCAACTGAAACAGAGTCTAAAGCAGCGGAAATAAGAATACAAGTACGAACTACAACTTACAGTCCAACAACATCCAAATACAACCCATCAGAAATATCCAAATTAAACTTACAGTCCAAAACTAAAGTAAAGTACACAACATCACAAGCTTAAGTATCAAAGGGTCCTACGCCCTTAAGTACAGTCCAAAATGAAAACCGGAATAAAAGAGAGTCCAACAGCAACAAAAGTAAAGGAAACAAGTCCAACAACATCAACAATAATAGAAAGCAAGTCCAACAGGCGGAGCACGGGAAGTCAGTCCGTGGTAGGTTCGGCATCTTCAACATAGTCCTCATCTAAGGTTAGAAAACAGGAGGGAATGAGACAAAAATCTCAGTGGATGGGGTGATCGTGTGCAAGTGTGGCGATATAAACAGTTAATGAGAAAAACAGTTGTATGAAAACGCGTGAGATATGATGCATGATTCCACACACAGTCTACAATCGTCGTGATAAATATATTTAAGTAATATACTTATACAGTTTAAGAAACAGTTCGTGGTCACACATGCACTATATGATTCAGGCAAGACATGTGGGATTGCGTACAGAATGTAACGCCAATCCATGCAAGACAAGTAATGGTTGCGTAGGGATTTGTAGCGCCAACCAATGCAATACAAGCAGCGGTTGCGTACGGATTTGTAGCGCCAACCAAACGGGTTCGATTAACTCCAGAATCTTGTGGATCAGACAGCGATTCCTTCGTTCTTCCTTGTAACTCCCCGAGCAAGATGGTCCAAGACCTGTCACCTTATCGCTCCATAGGCAAAGACAAATCCACAGTAGAGCTAGCTAGGCCCGGATTGTCATAATCATGATTATACCTCAAGTACTACGACCGCTTCCCTTGGACAAACTCCGTCCCTCGATTTGCGGGATTAGGACGATGGGGCCGGAGAGTGGAATAGCGGCCAAAGTCGCGGTTGCCCATCCCCGACGTATCCATTCCGACGTGAGCTCGACACACCAAGTTGACTCAGGCAGAAAGTAAATACAAGTTGGGTAGTCAACCAGACAATGAGTATTATTGATTCAGTGGGAAGCGATTCAGAAAATTTTCGAAAAATTGCGAGTGACAATTATGGCGTTGGTGGAGTTATTTGGATGAAGATGATTATCAGGAGGATAAGCAATCTTCGATATCTTGAAGGATTAGGTGTAACATAAGTCCCGTTATAGATTCGAAATCGCAAGACGAGGAAGTCACCCCGCGATCGGGTATTAATCGGTCAAGACGATCCGATAAGACAAGGGATTTTTGAGAAAATAAAATATTTTAATTAAATATTAAAGTCAGAGGGTCCAGGGCTGTTTCTTTAAAAGAAAAATAATTTGAGTTAGGTTCTTGTTAAAAGAAAATTTACAATTAGCCCCGTTTTGTAAAAACCAATACTTTTGGGGTTAAAATTGAATAAATAAATGTCCCGACCTTGGAAAATTATGAGGTCAGTTCCTAAATTCTCTAAATTGTTCAGAGATTAAGGTTTTTAAAGTTTTGAGGTCGAGTTTTTATAAAATTCTCACATTGGCCCCAAATTTGTTAAAATTGTCATTTCGGGCCCTAAGTTTAAAATAATCGGAACTCACAAACCAGAAGGGCTTTTAATGTGATTCCAGTTGGAAAATGTCACTAAGGTTAGTGGAATATTGGGACAAAAACAGTTTTAAAACGAAATAAGTATAGATCCCTTAACTTTTGAAAATCTCATTTTTGTCCCATTTTGAAATAATTGCCTTTAAGGCTTTTAGGGGTTCAATTGTTATGAAATTTGAACCTTGGGTCCAAAATATAATTATGTTATAGTTAAATTAGTATTTCCACGTACATGGATTGTATAAGTCCTGGAAATTTCATTTGGGTCCTCAAGTTTAATCTTTTACAATTTGGTCCCTCAATTTTTATAAAATTACTTTCCAAGCTCTAAATACTTGGATTTTTGGAATATACTTAAAATATATATGCTATTTCCAGTCCCTTAAGAGTTAAAATTTCAAATTTTAAAATTAGGGTCTGGTACAGTTTCGAAAATTGCAATGTAGCCCTTAAACTTTCAAAATTTTATAATCTAGTCCTTGGGTTTTTAAGGGTTGATTTTATTTATCTAAAAACTCTTAAAACTTTATTAAAATGTCCAAACATCATTTTTGAACCTGAGTACAATCCCAAAATTCGAAAATTACAGAGGGGTCCCTTAAATTTTATTTTCTTGCAATTAAGTCCACCAACTTTCCATTTTTGCATTTTAAGTCCAAAAATTGAAATTTAATCAATTATGCTCGACTTGTTCAAGTTATAAGTCATACAAAATATGGATTTCAAGGATCATACACATGCATGTCCATCTCATACAAGAATTCATCAAATACAACAATAAAGTGTACATGCATGCACCTAAATTTCAATAAATAGCATTTTTGAGCAACACTTGAGAATTTTAACAACTTGATACAAGAAATTAACATGCAATACATAATATATATATATATCTCAAGTGCTCAAGATTAAAAGACTACATGCATTTAAGTAAAAACACCTAGAAGTTGGAAATATTTTTCCACCCACCTTAAAAATTGGAGAGTTGTGAAAAAAAGGATAAATTTCACAACTTGATATGAAGTCACTTAGGTCAGCCCCTAAGTCAAGAAATATCAAAAGTTAAGAGTTAGAAAAATGAGTGAAAAATTAAGGAGAAAAGAAGAAGGTGAGAAAATTGGAAATACTACACTTTACCTTGTGTAGTAGATGAAATGGGACTAGTTGAAGCTTCAAAGTTGGAAGTTTTGGCTCACCCTCAAAACCACTTAAGGTCAGTCCCTATTTCTCAAAAATGAAAAAGGGGTGTTAAAATTTGAAGAAAATAGGAAGAAGAATAGAAAAGGGCTCTAGTGTCCAAATCTTAACTTGTAGTCCAAATTCTCCAGAAATTTCTCTTCAAGTCTTCTAAGGTGACCACAATGCTTGCATGTCCTTATGTAGTCTTCTATGTATACCTCCAAAGTCAAAATTGAACTTAAGTTAAGAAGAGAAGGTGATGAGTTATAGGATATCAAGTTGAATCGGAGAATAAAATTTCTTACCTTTGTGAGATGAGGGTTCGAATTTTATGAAAAAGTAGGAAGATTTCTTGTGTTTTTGTTAAGTGTTTGAAGAAAGAGGAAGTTTTTGATGATATGAAGAAGGTGTTATTGAAGATGTGAAGTATGTTTGAAGATATGAAGAATTGTTCTTGAAGATGTGAAGGAATGTTTGAAGATGTGAAGGATGTGTTCTTGAAGATTTGAAGATGTGAAGAAATTGTTCTTGAAGGTTTGAAGATATGAAGGAATTGTTCTTGAAGATTTGAAGATATGAAGAAGTGTTTGAAGATATGAAGAATGTGTGTTTGAAGATATGAAGAAAAGGATGAATATATCCTTAGAGAGATGTTGGGAATTTTAGAGAGAAGTTGGAGAAAATGCTTGAATGATAAATGTGTTGGATGAAAATGATTTTTTTTTTTTGATAAAATTAGGCCTAATGGCTGAAAATTGAGAGAGATGAGGGAGAGAGGGAGTCTTAGGGCGCGATTGGATATGCTTTCATTTTGAAAATTTTCATTTTGCTAGAGAATAGTGATAAAAAAAATTTTGGAAGAAAAAAGATGAATTTTGAGAGTGTGATTGGATGTGAGATGAAAAAGTAATGATTAAAGTTGATTTGATTTAAAAATAGTAAAATAATGATTGGATATGATTGATAGTTAGAAATGTGTGAGTAAGTGAATAGTGAATTTTGTGGGAGAAAGTGTAATAATGATTAGTTTTTTGTGGAAAAATGTGTAGATGTGATTGATAAGAGAAAAAATGAGAAAAAGTAAAAGTGATAGAATAGTATATTTTCTGAAAATTTTCATAAATAATCGCATGTTTGGTCAAAAAAAATTCTCCAACGGAACGAAAATGGAATCTCTTCCACATCCAATCGCAGCCTTAGAATTTGTCTCTTGCATGGAGACAAAATGAGAGTCAAAGGTATGGGCAAAGGATGGGTGTTGGGGAAAAAGAGGGGAATGTTTGTAAGAATAGAATAAGTTGGGGAAAATATAATTAAAAATTGAGGTATAAGATAATGTGTATAATTCTTGTAAAATGGTATAATTATACACAAGATGAATACATAAGGTGTATGTGTACAAGAGTTGGATGGTATTTATACTCCAAAATGTACCTTTTGGCCGTCCACTATAGGGGCATTTAGGGTATTTCCATTTTTTTTGTCCCAAAATTGATGATAATAGATGAATAATATCAATCTCCAAAATAATTAGTGATTTCCTTGATCACTTATAAGTCTCATGATCACTTATTCTAAATCAAATTCTTAATTCTATAAGGTATAAGTCTCTAAAATAAATAGTCTCTTAAAATTCTAAGGTGACTAATAAATACACAAATAATAATAATGATCAATCAAGTGATCATTAATGTGAAATAGAATTAATAAATGATTATGATCACAAGTAATAAATAAAAAATGAAATTAAATGCAAAATATATTTATTATTAATATTTACCCGTCAAAGTGACGCGGTAAAATAGTCGATAAAATACATAGACGATAAAAGGATCAATTATGCGCTCGGAAAATCGGGGCTTCACATCCTCCCCTCCTTAAAAGAATTTGGTCCCCAAATTCCCTTCAGAATAACTCTGGATACTGATTCCTCATCTTCTTCCATTTCCCACGTTGCCTTCGCCGTCTCGGTTGTGGTTCTGCCACACCACTTTAACCATCGGAATCTCTCTTTTACGCAACTGACGTATCTGCTGGTCAATGATCCGGATCGGCTTCTTGGTGTAGGATAAATTTTCCATCAGAGGAGAAGTATCACGAGTGATGATATGCTCGGGATCTGGTCGATACTTCTTCAATCTCGATACGTGGAATACATCGTCCATCCCCGCATATTGTGCTGGTAACTCGAGTCGGTAGGCTAACTTCCCGATCCTCTGCAAAATCTTGTAAGGTCCAACATATCTCGGACTCAACTTGCCTCCTTTCTTCGGATTGATCAATCCTTTCTATGGTGAGAGTCTGAGAAATACTTCATCTCCGGCTTCAAATTCCAATTCATTTCTCCTCTTGTCCGCGTAACTCTTTTGGTGGCTCTGAGCTGTGCGGATCCGTTCCTTGATCAGCTTGACCTTCTCCATGGCCTCCTGAACTAAGTCGACCTTTGGAATCGATGGCGACTTTCGTTTCTCTTTTGGAGTCCATTGGTCATCAATCTCCCAGTGTAGTGGGATCTACATTTTCGCCCATATAGTGCCTCGTAGGGTGCCATCCCAATCGTGGCCTGATAGGCTGTTATTGTAGGCGAACTCGGCTAATGGTAAGTGCGAATCCCAACTTCCTTGGAAATCCAACGCGGTGCTCGCAACATATCTTCCAGGGTTTGAATCGTTCGCTCGATCGTCCATCGTTTGTGGATGTCTTCTTTGTCTTTGAAACTCGCCGAGGTACCCAATTCCTCGTGCAAGCACTTCCAAAATCTGGAGACAAACCTCGGGTCTCTGTCTGATACTATGTCGACTGGTACTCCATGCAGTCGAATGATCTCTCGGATATAAATTTGCGCAAGTTTCTAAGCTATCGCCTTTCTTCTTGATAGGTAAGAAGTGTGCAGATTTCGTGAGTCGGTCCACGACTACCCATATAGAATCATGGCCTCCTCGGGTCCTTGGTAGATCCGTCACGAAGTCCATCGTTATGTGTTCCCATTTCCACTCGGGAATTCTCAATGGTTGTAGTAATCCAGATGGTCGTTGGTGTTCTACTTTCACTCGTTGACAAGTCAAACATCTCGCAACGAACTCCGCTATCTGGTTCTTCATGTTTACCCACCAATAATTCCGTTTCAAGTCCTTATACATCTTGTTTCCTCCAGGATGTATAGTGTATTTCGAACGGTGTGCCTCTGCGAGGATTCTATTCCTAATCTGCTCGTCACTCGGTACACAAATTCGATTTCGGAATCTGATAATCCCATCTTCATGCATCGAGAATTCTGATCTCTCTCCTTTAAGTATCTTCTCCTTCAGTTTTTGAAGATGCACATTTGTCCCCTGTGCTTCCTTGATCTCATTCAGCAGATCGGGTTTAACTTAAATGTTAGCACATGAAATCTGAGTATTGGTTCTCGTCGGATTCCAATTGCTCAGATCTTCTAGTGATTTCCACTCTCGAATCATTAGTCTGGCTAAACTCGCTTTCCTGCTCAAGGCGTCAGCTACTACGTTAGCTTTCCCGGGATGGTATTGAATATCAAAGTGATAGTCCTTAATTAACTCCATCCATCTTCGTTGCCTAAAATTGAGATCTTTCTGAGAGAATAGCTATGCCAGGCTCTTGTGATCTGTGAAGACCGTGAATGTTACTCCGTAGAGATAGTGCCTCCATTTCTTTAATGCGAATACTATCGCTGCCAATTCCAATTCATGTGTCGGGTAATTGGCCTCATACGGATTGAGCTTTCGTGATGCATAAGCAATGACACTTCCTTCCTGCATGAGCACTGCTCCTAGTCTTTCCTTCGATGCATCACTATAAACGATAAAGCCTTATGTTCCCTTCGGAAGGGCTAAGACTGGAACTGTAGTAAGTCGTTTCTTCAGTTCTTGGAAACTAGCCTCGCACTTGTCGTTCCACTCGAACTTGACTTGCTTCTGGGTTAGTCGAGTACTGAGTGGTCCGGCTATCTCAGAGAAATCCTGATAAATCTTCGATAATATCCAACCAATCCTAAGAAACTCCTGGTCTCTGTTACTGACTCGGGTTGTTTCCATTCAACCACTGTTTGTACCTTCGATGGATCTACTACGATCCCATTGCCGGATACTATGTGTCCCAAGAATGCGACTTCACTAAGCCAAAATTCACACTTGCTGAATTTGGCATACAGCTTATGCTCTTGTAGTGTCTCCAAAATGATTCTCAGATGACGTTCGTGCTCTTCTCTAGACTTAGAGTATACGAGTATGTCATCAATGAATATCACTACGAACTGATCCAAATAGGGTCGAAAGATTCGATGCATCAGATCCATAAATGATGCTGGTGCATTCGTCAGACCGAAAGGCATCACTACAAACTCGTAGTGTCCATATATGGTTTGAAATGCAATTTTGGAAATGTCTTCTTCTCGGATCTTCAGTTGATAATATCCTTGTTGTAAATCAAACTTCGAGTACACCGTCGCTCCTTGAAGTTGATCAAACAGTTCGTCTATCCTCGGGAGGGGATATTTGTTCTTGATGGTCACGCTATTAAGACCGCGATAATCTATACACAGTCTTAATGTGCCATCCTTCTTCTTGACAAACAGTACCGGTGCTCCCCATGGAGACGTACTCGGCCGGATAAATCCCACATCCATCAGCTTCTGCAATTGAGTCTTCAACTCTTGCAACTCAAGAGGAGCCATTCTATACGGTGTTCTGGCAATCGGGGTGGTTCCTGGTAATACCTCAATGGTTAACTCGACTTCCCTATCTGGAGGGACAGTGGTGAGTTCTTGTGGGAATACATCTGTGTATTCCGATACTATAGGTACTAGGTTAATTTGTGTCTCAACCTTGGGTTTGTTAATTACAAACGCCAAGTACCCTTGTGCCCCTCTAGCGATTGCCTTCCTCGCTTTCATGGTGGAGATGATAACCAAGACGTAGAGTCAACAGTAAGAGAAAAGGCATATCCATTAATGTAAAATTTAGAGTACACCAAATGAAGTTCATACAACAACAATACAAGAAATCGGGAAATACAACGGAACACGAATAAACATCCAGTACAATCATCAAGTACAATCCAGGAAATAAAATATATCTACTCAGTGACTGCGCCGTCGTCCTCACTGTCATCCATGTCAATGACCTGGACCTGATTAGACTCGAGAAATGCCTCGACATTCGGCCAATCGACGAACTCAAGCAACGCGTTGAGTGCTTGAGCATCACCAAGAGGGGCGGCCTCAAATGCCTCGGGCTCCCCTGCTTCTGCGGGATCCTCCTCGGGATCCTCTTCGTTGTTCGGGGGTCGGGCCTCGGTTCCACCTCGGGTGGTGGCATTGCTAGTGCATTGGCCGCCAAAGCGATCTCCAAAGCGGTATCCCACCGAGACAAGGCCTGTGTGAGGTCCTCGATCACCGTCATCTGTTTGATGATAGTCTCCTCGAGGCATTCGATGGTGTCCCTCGACATGTACGCGTCCATCTCCAACTTGGTGCGGCCATCACTGGCGCGTTCCATCTTCTTGCGAGTATTGTCCAAGCGTTCCTGGATCAACTGAATTTGATCTTCGCGGGCGTGGATTGTGTTTTCGCAATCCTTAATAAGGAGAGTAAGGCTATTCTTCTCCTCTTGGCTCTTCGCCAGGAGGTGTCCTAGTTCGCGAGTGCGGTGACGTTCCCCGGTTAGCTCGGAGTTGGCCCGAAGGAATGCCTGGTGCCAATGTAGCTTTAACGCTTTATAGTAGTCCCGCTCAACACGGGCCTCAACTACATCCCACCAGGTCGGGGGCGCTGGATCCATCCTGGTCAAACACAACTAAGATGGATTAGATGAATATAGATGGAAAGATAAGGAAGAATAAGGAAAGTCAGTCAAGAGTCAACTAAGTCAAGACAAGTATGTCTATGGAATCTCCAAGTATAAGTTCTAACTTAGTCTAAACATCAATAATACGATTCTACGCCATTTTGAAATCGATTTCACACTTAATTAGTCAAGTCGCAGATTACCCAACATGCATCGAGGGTCCTATCGGGTCGGCTCGGTGTAAGTTTCCATCTTACCCGGTAGAGCTCGACCAACAACTAAATCTGTCACGCCCCGGACGGACGCGATTTACGATCAACCACTTAAACGAGAAATAAACCCAACAGTCTAGACAAATGATACAAATAACTCCAAGTGAAACAGTCTAAAGCGGAAATAAGAATACAAGTACGAACTACAACTTACACCCAACAACATCCAAATACAACCCATCGTAAATATCCAAATTAAACTTACAAGTCCAAAACTAAAGTAAAGTACACAACATCACAAGCTTAAGTGTCAAAGGGTCCTACGCCTAAGTAAGATACCCAAAATAAAAACCGGAATAAAAGAGAGTCCAACAAAGAACAAAAGTAAAGGAAACAAGTCCAAAGAACATCAACAATAATAGAAAGCAAGTCCAACAGGCGGAGCACGGGAAGTCAGTCCGTGGTAGGTTCGGCATCTTCAACATAGTCCTCATCTAAGGTTAGAAAACAGGAGGGAATGAGACGGAAATCTCAGTGGATGGGGTGATCGTGTGCAAGTGTGGCGATATAAACAGTTAATGAGAAAAACAGTTGTATGAAAACGCGTGAGATATGATGCATGATTCCACACACAGTCCACAATCGTCGTGATAAATATATTTAAGTAATATACTTATACAGTTTAAGAAACAGTTCGTGGTCACACATGCACTATGTGATTTAGGCAAGACAGGTGGGATTGCGTACGGAATGTAACGCCAATCCATGCAAGACAAGTAATGGTTGCGTACGGATTTGTAGCGCCAACCAATGCAATACAAGTAGTGGTTGCGCACGGATTTGTAGCGCCAACCAAACGGGTCCGATTAACCGAGAATCTCGTGGATCGGCGGCGATTCCTTCGTTCTTCTTCCTTGTAACTCCCCGAGCGAGATGGTCCAAGACCGTCACCTTATCGCTCCATAAGCAAAGACAAATCCACAAAGAGAGCTAGCTAGGCCGGATTGTCATAATCATGATTATACCTCAAGTACTACGACCCGCTTCCCTTGGACAAACTTCGTCCCTCAGTTGCGGGATTAGGACGATGGGGCCGTAGAGTGGAATAGCAGCCAAGCTGCCCGGTTCCATCCCCGTATCCATTCCGATCGTGAGCTCGACACACCAAGTTGACTCATGCAGAAAGTAAATACAAGTTCGTAGTCAACCAGCAATGAGTATTATTGATTCAGGGAAGCGATTGAGAAAATTTTCAAAATTGCGAGTGGCAATTATGGCGTTGGTGGAGTTATTTGGATGAAGATGATTATCGGGAGGATAAGCAATCTTCGATATCTTGAAGGATTAGGTGGAACATAAGTCCCGTTATAGATTCGAAATCGCAAGACGAGGAAGTCGCCCCGCGATCGGGTATTAATCAGTCAAGACGATCCGATAAGACAAGGGATTTTTGAGAAAATAAAATATTTTAATTAAATATTAAAGTCAGAGGGTCCAGGGCTGTTTCTTTAAAAGAAAAATAATTTGAGTTAGGTCCTTGTTAAAAGAAAATTTACAACTAGCCCCGTTTTGTAAAAACCAATACTTTTGGGGTTAAAATTGAATAAATAAATGTCCCGGCCTTGGAAAATTATGAGGTCAGTTACTAAATTCTCTAAATTGTTCAGAGATTCAGGTTTTTAAAGTTTTGAGGTCGAGTTTTTATAAAATTCTCACATTGGCCCCAAATTTGTTAAAATTGTCATTTCGGGCCCTAAGTTTAAAATAATCGGAACTCACAAACCGGAAGGGATTTTAATGTGATTCCAGTTGGAAAATGTCACTAAGGTTAGTGGGATATTGGGACAAAAACAGTTTTAAAACGAAATAAGTATAGGTCCCTTAACTTTTGAAAATCTGCTTTTTGTCCCATTTTGAAATAATTGCCTTTAAAGCTTTTAGGGGTTCAATTGTTATGAAATTTGAACCTTGGGTCCAAAATATAATTATGTTATAGTTAAATTAGTATTTCCAGGTACATGGATTGTATAAGTCCTGGAAATTTCATTTGGGTCCTCAAGTTTAATCTTTTACAATTTGGTCCCTCAATTTTTATAAAATTACTTTCCAAGCTCTAAATACTTGGATTTTTGGAATATACTTAAAATATGCTATTTCCAGTCCCTTAAGAGTTAAAATTTCAAATTTTAAAATTAGGGTCTGGTACAGTTTCGAAAATTCCAATGTAGCCCTTAAACTTTCAAAATTTTACAATCTAGTCCTTGGGTTTTTAAGGGTTGATTTTATTTATCTAAAAACTCTTAAAACTTTATTAAAATGTCCAAACATCATTTTTGAACCTGAGTACAGTCCCAAAATTCGAAAATTACAGAGGGATCCCTTAAATTTTATTTTCTTGCAATTAAGTCCACCAACTTTCCATTTTTGCATTTTAAGTCCAAAAATTGAAATTTAATCAATTATGCTGGACTTGTCCAGGTTATAAGTCATACAAAACATGAATTTCAAGGATCATACACATGCATGTCCATCTCATACAAGAATTCATCAAATACAACAATAAAGTGCACATGCATGCACCTAAATTTCAATAAATAGCATTTTGAGCAACACTTGAGAATTTTAACAACTTGATACAAGAAATTAACATGCAATACATAATATATATATATATATATCTCAAGTGCTCAAGATTAAAAGACTACATGCATTTAAGTAAAAACACCTAGAAGTTGGAAATATTTTTTCACCCACCTTAAAAATTGGAGAGTTGTGAAAAAAGGATAAATTTCACAACTTGATATGAAGTCACTTAGGTCAGCCCCTAAGTCAAGAAATATCAAAAGTTAAGAGTTAGAAAAATGAGTGAAAAATTAAGGAGAAAAGAAGAAGGTGAGAAAATTGGAAATACTACACTTTACCTTGTGTAGTAGATGAAATGGGACTAGTTGAAGCTTCAAAGTTGGAATTTTTGGCTCACCCTCAAAACCACTTAAGGTAAGCCCCTATTTCTCAAAAATGAAAAAGGGGTGTTAAAATTTGAAGAAAATAGGAAGAAGAAGAGAAAAGGGCTCTAGTGTCCAAATCTTACCTTGTAGTCCAAATTCTCCAGAAATTTATCTTCAAGTCTTCTAAGGTGACCACAATGCTTGCATGTCCTTATGTAGTCTTTTATGTGTATGATAGGTGTGAGTTTTGCATGTATTGTGGGGCGTATTTATGGCTAAAATAGCGTTTAAGCGTGCATAAACTCATATGAAATGGTTCATATTCGATTTTTGTGGGAAAGATATTATGCTTTGCTCGTTTTGTAGGAATTTAACGATATTTGAAGTAATTTGGAGACAAATACGAGCATTGCGGAGAAGAAATACCACAAAGGAGGCAAAATAGAAAACGCACGGGTAGGGCGTGCGTTTGAGCACCACCCGTGCGCCCCTGGGAAGGGATTATTGAAGGTTCGGCAAGGCGCACGGGTAGCCCGTGCGTACACGCACCACCCGTGCGCCACTGAAGGATTGGAAATCTCGTACGGGAATGCGCACGAGTCACCCGTGCGTTTCACGCACGACCCGTGCGCTGGTTGGTTAAAAGAAGAAGTTGCTACGGAATGACGCACGGGTTACCCATGCGTCCCTGCTGTACTGCAGTATTTTGACAGCAAATGACCTAGACTTTTGAGGAGGTATATAAGCACTTTTTGGGGCGCACACCAGGGGATATTATGACATTTTGGGATCTACAACACATGACAAAGGTTTATTCTTGGAAGAGGACATCAAGGAGACAATCGGGTTGCATTGGAACTTGAGGAACGGAGATATATCGAGAGATTGTCGACTTTCCTAAGTTTTTCTTGCTTCTCTTGTAGTTTTAATCTTTCATTTTAGTTGTAATGACTTTGAACAATTTGTCTATGAGTTGTTTAAACATCATGTGTAGCTAAACTCTTGAGATTTTCGGGTTTTGAAAGTAGATTAATGAATTCTTATTGGATGTTTTAATCTTAGTTGAAGTTATTGTCTTGAAGCCTATTTGAGTATTTTGAGCTTATTCTTGTTTTATCACTTGATCAATGATTTAACTTGTTTGATATATTGATTCATAATTCGAGAGATGAGTTTCAATATTTGATCTTGAATACTCGACACAACTATTTGCATGAATCGAGAGGTTTGTAAATATTTGTGAGGACATTTGATCTTTTGAACTTTTGGGAGTTGAATGCTTCATGTTGAGTAGAGATGCTAGCATAAGTATTTCAATCTACGTTTTATAAGCATCTCGAGAGGGAGGATAAAATATCTTTGTGATCGTCTTATAGGAATATTGATAATAACTTGGCTTTGATTAAATCAGACAATAAGAAGGTTATTAATTGAAACCTTAACTCGGAAATCCATTTCATCATCTTGATACTTCTATCATTTGTATTATCTTAATCTTGTGTTTTAGTAGTCTAAATTGTCTTAGTCTCACAAGAACAATCATCAACTTATGATCGTCTAAATAAAAATAAGGCTATCTTAGTTCAATACTTAGCGCATAAATTTATTAGTCTCCGTGGATACGACCTTGCTACCCTTTTCTACACCGTACACCGTACACTTGCGGTGAAGCTAAAAATAAAGGCGAACAAGTTTTTGGCGCCGTTACCGGGGACTAATACAATTTTTGGTGCTAATATTGCGATAGATAGAATTATTCTTAATTTAGACATTTTTAATTTATTTTTATTTTTGTTTGACTTTAATCCTACATTATTTGACTTGTTTCTTTTAGTTTGGTTCAGGTAGTGCATGAACACTCGCGCTAAGCGAGGAGATTTGATACCGCTCATTTCGGAAGTTGAGGCTTTCGCAAGGAGAATCAGTTCAACCACTAGACGGGCCGAAAGACAACAAAATCCGATAATGGGGGACGTGGAAGAAGAAAACAGGGGTAACAACGGGATCAACGGGATCAATGAGTTACCAATACCGGTTCCACAGCAAGCCATCCGTGATTACTTTCGACCTCAAACGAATCGTAATTACGGTGGTATTGCTCATGTTCCGATAAATGCCAACAACTTTGAGCTTAAACCGACACTGATTAATATGGTGCAACAGAACCAGTTTGGGGGATTCGCAACCGAAGATCCAAATTCTCACCTTGCGCATTTTGTCCAAATATGCAACACAATCAAAATGAATGGAGTCTCGGATGACGCCATAAGACTACGCCTATTCCCTTTCTCCTTAAGGGATAAGGCAAGGAATTGGTTGGGCACTTTGACGCAAGGAAGTGTGAGCACTTGGGATGATTTGAGCCAAAAGTTTTTGTTTAAATTCTTTCCACCAAGCAAAACTTTGCAGCTCAAAAGCGAAATTACACAATTTCGACAGTTTGACTCCGAGCCTTTGTACGAGGCTTGGGAACGATTTAGGGATTTGTTAAGAAGGTGCCCACAACACGGTTTTCCAGAGGATCAACAGTTGTGTTTCTTCTATAATGGTTTGATGGGGCAAACGAGGGCCTTTGTTGATGCCGCAGCGGGAGGAGCATTGTTGGCAAGGTTTCTACAAGATGCCTTAAATCTTCTTGAAGAAATGGCTATGAACAGTTACCAGTGGCCGTCTGAAAGATCCAATGTACAACGAGTAGCTGAAATTTCGGATTCAGACCCAATTAAGGCGTTGACTGCACAAGTGGCGGCATTGACAACCCAATTGAGTGTTTTTACGAAAGGGCCAGAAGTAAGTACGAGCACGGGTAGTGAAGCTCTTCTATATCCGATAGAGGAGGTTAACTATGTGAATAACCGGAATTTTAACAATTTTCGGAACAATTCAAACCCGACACACTACCATCCGGGATTGAGAAACCATGAAAAGTTTTCCTATGCCAATACAAAGAATGTGTTGCAACCACCGCCGGGATTTAATGCATCAAATGGGGGTGCTAATGTAGAAGGCAAATCATCTTTAGAAGATGCACTCACATCGTTCATAAATCAATCAAATGCATTCATGAGTGACACGAGGAGTCGCTTCGCTAGGCAAGATTCAAGGTTGGATAAGGTGGAGCTACAAATGACCCAAATGACAAGTTCGATGAAGAATCTTGAAACTCAAGTGGGCCAATTGGCTACAATTGTAGGTGGGCAACATCAAAGGGGTCAATTTCCGAGTAATACGGAAGTTAATCCTAAGGAGCAATGCAAGGCTATTCGGTTACGGAGCGGTACGGAATATGAGGGGCCTAAAGAAAAATCTGAAAATCTGAAAATTTCAGATGAAGCATCAAAGTCGGGAAATGTTGAACCGGTGAAGAATGATGATGTCGAAGTCGATGAGAAAAAAGAGAGACAAAAAGAGAAACAAACAGGGGCTGAGAAGCTTAAATCTCCATCTAACTCTAATATTTCTAAATTGCCTATCTCTCTTCCCTTCCCTCAAAGATTTCAAAAGAAGAAGCTTGATGACCAATTTGCAAAATTCCTTGATATATTTAAGAAATTGCACATTAACATTCCTTTTGCAGACGCACTTGAGCAAATGCCAAATTATGCAAAATTTCTTAAGGATGTTATGTCAAAGAAGAGGAAGATGACTAGCTTTGAAACGATAAATTTGACGGAAGAATGTAGCGCAATCATTCAAAGGAAGCTGCCACAAAAACTGAAAGATCCGGGGAGTTTCACTATCCCTTGTGCCATTGGTGGTAACTTCTTTAATAAAGCGTTATGTGATTTGGGGGCAAGTATTAATTTGATGCCTCTGTCCATTTTCAGGAAGCTTGGACTAGGCGAAGTGAAGCCAACCACGGTGACATTGCAACTTGCGGACCGGTCACTTACTTATCCAAAGGGAATTATAGAAGACGTGCTGGTAAAAGTTGATAAATTTATATTCCCTGTGGATTTCTTGGTTCTTGATATGGAAGAAGATCGAGACGTTCCACTGATACTTGGACGTCCATTCCTTTCTACTGGTAAAGCCTTAATAGACGTACAAAAAGGGGAGCTCACGTTGCGTGTTAATGATGAGCATGTTTTATTTTCTATATATAAGGCAATGAAATTTCATGATACGGTAGAGAATTGTAATTTTTTGGATTTTGTTAGTTCGTGCATTGAGGATTATGTTGATCATACATTGTCTACAGATGATTTGGAATTTGGACTAACCCACTCGTGCTCGATGTCGAGTGTTGTGCTTGATTTTGATAACCAAGATTTGTACGACTATGTTTGTGCCTTAGATCATATGCAGGAACTACCTAGGAGCGCAAGAGGCGAGAATGTAAAGTCATAAATAAGGGAGCAAAACCTTCAGGCACGCACGGCCCGCGCGTCCACGTACGGGCAACCCGTGCGTGTTGCCGAAGGAAGAATTGAAACTCCTGAAGGATGCACGGGTCGGGTGCCTGAGCACGGGCAACCCGTGCGTCTTACCGAAGGAAGAGTTGAAGACATGGGATCACACACGACCCGTGTGTCTGAGCACAGGCAGCCCGTGTGTGTCCCTGAAATAGCGACATCGACGCCGGAACTCAAGCACTTACCCGAACACCTCAAATATGCATTCCTTGGGGCAAATAATGTAAATCCGGTAATCGTTTCATCTCTTCTCACTCCTACTCAACTTGATAAATTGTTAAGGGTTTTACGAAAAACATAAATCAAGCACTCGGATGGTCTATAATCGATTTAAAAGGCATAAGTCCATCCATTGTAATGCATAAAATTCGGATGGAAGATGTTTATAAACCATCGATCTGCAAAACCAAAGACGACTAAACCCTATCATGCAAGATGTGGTTAGGAAGGAAGTGTTGAAATGGTTAGATTTCGGGATCATTTATGCTATATCCGATAGTTCATGGGTAAGTCCGGACAAGTGGTGCCTTAAAAAAGGGGGTGTGATCGTGCAAAAATGAGAATGAGGAACTAATTGCTACTAGAATTGTTACCGGGTGGCATTCATGCATTGATTATAGAAAACTTAATGATGCCACTTAAAAGATCATTTCCCCTCCCCTTTATCGATATGATGTTGGATCGTCTTGCAGGTTATGATTATTATTGCTTCTTAGATGGTTATTCCGGATACAATCAAATCATGATTGCGCCGGAAGACCAGGAAAAAACGACATTTACATGTCCTTATGGAACATTTGCATTTCGTCGCATGCCATTTGGTTTATGTAATGCACCTGCCACTTTTCAACGTTGTATGATGGCTATATTTCATGATCTTATTGAAAAAGTTATGGAGGTGTTTATGGACGATTTCTCAGTGTTTGGTGACTCTTTTGATAATTGTCTTCACAATCTTTCTTTAGTCTTACAGCGATGTGAAGAGACCAATCTTGTACTAAATTGGGAAAAGTGCCATTTTATGGTACGCGATGGTATTGTACTTGGTCATCGAGTCTCTTCTGCAGGTTTGGAAGTGGATCGGGCAAAGATTGTGGCAATCGAAAAGTTACCACCTCCTGCAAACGAAAAAGCCATTCGGAGTTTCTTGGGCCATGCGGGCTTCTATAGAAGGTTTATCCGTGACTTTTCAAAAATTTCTAAACCTTTGAGCCACTTATTAGAAAAAGATGCTGCTTTTGATTTCTCCAATGATTGTTTGCAGGCATTTGAAACTTTGAAGAAAGCATTGGTGACCGCACCTATTCTTGTCGCCCCAGATTGGAGTCAACTGTTTGAATTGATGTGTGATGCGAGCGATTTTGCGGTAGGGGCTGTTCTCGGTCAAAAGAGGGAGAAGTTGTTTAGACCCATCTACTATGCTAGTAGAACGTTGGACAATGCTCAACAGAATTACACCACTACCGAGAAGGAGATGTTGGTGATTGTTTTCGCATTTGATAAATTCCGATCATATTTGATTGGAACGAAAACGATTGTTCACACCGACCATGCGGCCATTAAAAATCTTTTTGATAAGAAGGATGCGAAACCAAGGTTGATTAGATGGATCTTACTATTGCAAGAGTTCGATGTGGAAATCAGGGACCGGAAAGGATGTGAGAATGTGGTAGCAGACCACTTGTCTAGAATTGAAAATCAAGAGGGGGCGCAAAGAAGCACGGAATTGATAAAAGAGGAATTTCCTGATGAACGGTTACTCATGCTCGAGGCAAAATTTCCGTGGTATGCGGACTTTGTCAACTATTTGGCTGCGGGAGTTTTTCCTCCAAATCTATCGTCATATCAAAAGAAGAAATTCCTACATGACGTCAAGTTTTACATGTGGGACGACCCCCTACTCTTCAACAGGTGCGCGGACAAAATCATAAGAAGATGCGTACCTCAAGAAGAATGGGAGGGAGTCTTACAACAGTGTCATTCCGCACCCTCTGGAGGACATTTTGGCCCAACTCGCACCGCAGCGAAGGTATTTCAAAGTGGGCTATACTGGCCCACTTTATTTAACGATTGTTATTTGTTTGTGCACCAATGTGACAGGTGTCAGCGAATGGGAAACATTTCCAGAAGACACGAGATGCCGATGACAAATGTAATCGAAGTTGAATTGTTCGATGTGTGGGGAATTGATTTTATGGGCCCATTCCCATCATCTTCGGGTTATCAATATATTCTACTCGCCGTGGAGTATGTATCCCGTTGGGTAGAAGCGATCCCTTCCCAAACAAATGATGCTCAAGTTGTGATGCGGTTCCTCAAGAAAAATATATTTACTCGATTCGGCACTCCAAGAGCTTTAATTAATGATGGAGGGTCGCATTTTGTAAATAAATTGATGAGCAACTTGTTGGCAAAATATGGGGTGAAACATAAGGTTGCATTGGCATATCATCCACAAGCCAATGGGCAAGCAGAAGTGGCTAACCGAGAGATCAAACAAATCCTTGAGAAGACGGTGTGTGGATGCTTTAGAGCGTTGGAATAAGCTCGTTGTCCGACCGATGGGGCCCTCAAAATATGCCGATGATGACTGTACCTAATTTCTTGGGATACACGAAGATGTGTGGAGATTATTTGAAAGGGTCGGTTGGACGACTTTTATGAGGAGAAGATGGCCAAGTTACCAGAAATTCACGCTCAAATTCTTGAGCACGGTAAATATGATCAAGGATTTAAGTAATTACGTCATGGGGATGCAATTTCAGTTGGAAAATGTGCAGCGACAATTATCCACCGACACACTGAATGCCATATTTGAAGTTCCCACCGATGCGCCCTTCCGACCATCCTATCGATATGACCAATATGACTTTTGGCGCCTACTCGTCCAAACGCCAGAAACGGGTCCCATGCTATATGAGGCCCGTGCTGCGAAATCTTCATGGATCCGGAATCCGGTGTTCCGATATATCCAGTGGGTCACATCAGCCTCGGTCTTCGCGAGGGAAAATATTGGGGGAATGACGGTCCGCGAATTATATCTATTATGGTGTATGTTGACGGGTACACCCTACAACACGGCCGCGTACTTCATTGAGCAAATAGATCATCTAGCAAAGCGGGGCGGTGGTGCTATTTCTATAGGGGGTCTGATTACCCCTATTGCCCGACATTTCAACATCGATTTTAGAGACCTGGAGCCTATACCGGGCAGCACTCGGGTTAATTTGGCATCCCTGCACCACATGAGGTTTATAGCAAATGAAGACAATAGGTTGGTTCTTCTACAGAAGAAAGGTGCCGTCTTTCCATTGCCTAACCCGACGTACACCACTGTTGATACTTTGGAGGACACAACAAACTTCCTACTGAACTCGGAAGCGCATAACAGAATTACGGAAGCTATAGATGCGAGGAAGAGGCACCGAGTTCAAGGCTTCCCGGATGTGGAGGATATGGTAGCGGAGGAGGAGGAGCTACATAGCAGAGAAATGGGCGTGGAACCTCATCACCCTCCACTTGGTTATGACATTCCCAGGTCCTCACAGGGAGGCGATTACCCCCGACACTCACATAGCGGGGATCGTCCCGGTACCTCTCATGGTGGCGAACCCCAACGCGGCAATGACTTTCAGGATATGCTATATGCGTTTGGGGAGGACTTGCGTCGTCAAGGAGCCGAGTTGAGGCAACAGGGAGAGGATTTGAGGCAGCATCGGGCTGATTTTCGTACATTCCGGGAGGACTATGATCGGAGGAACTTGGAGCTTGAAAATAGATATTTGGTCCAAGAACAGAGGTATGCGGTTCAGGAAGAACGATATGCGGCCCAGGAGCAAAGGCAGGCGGCCCAAGAACGAAGGGAGATGGAGACGTGGCAAGTTATTCAACAGATACAAATGTGGCACATATCACAAGGCCACTTCCCGCCACCACCTCCGCAGTGATTCAGGTATATCTCCACTTTTCACTATTGAAATTCTATTTTTCCCCTTTTTGATAAAAATACAATTTCATTCAAGTTTGGGGGAGAGGTAGTATTTTGATATTTGAAAAGTGTAGATCAAAAAAAAAAAAAAAAGACAATATCTTGCATTTTGTGTGTTTTTGTGTGTTTTCATATAGTTGCATATAGAGCATTCTAGGTTGCATTGCATTAGAAGCACGTTTACGGCTTTAGCACGTTTTTTGTGTTTATAGATGTTAGAGAGTGAGTTGACCGAGCTTGATGCAACTTGTTGTTTGTGTGTTGATTGAAAAATTTGTATTGTTGGGATTGGATGTTGGTTATGAGTTGATTGAGCCTTGAATGGATAACATTGAGCATGTTGATATGGAAAACTTGGTTTGATGCTTTGAATTACGTATTTACATGCCTGTGAGCTTTTGAGCCTTTACTGCTTATATCTTTTGCAGTCTTGTTGTGATTTGAGTGTATCATTCATGTTGTTAGAATTCTAGAACTTGCTCGGGTATCTCTGTCGAGGGCACATGTTGTATGTGAATTGTGAATGTGATTAAAGGCCATTTTTGTTAGCCCTTCAAGCCTTTTGCTTACCTAAAGATGTTGAAATTCCTAGTTAGCCAAGTTGAGCCTATTGCCTATTGTTTTTGATAACCACAAATTTTAAGCCTTGAACTTGATATATCAGTCACCCTAAACTCGAGTGTATAGAGTTGAGTAAAGGGAGTGAATGAGGTGAATGAGTGGGAATTGAAAAGCAGGATAATTGGGAATATTTGGTTAATTGGAACAAAAAGAGGAAGAAAAGGAGTTGAAAAGAAGTGTGAAAATTCACAAAAGAATTGGAAAAAAAAAATCGATGTACAATGTGAATTTTCATCTAAACGAACTTGGGGGGGCTAAGGATTGTAATTCGAGGCAATTCTCAATAGAAAGGAAGGAGACGGAGATGAGTAAGTTGATGAAAATAAGGGTTGATTGGAGTAACATATGGGATTGTAATGTAAGATGATTGATATGCTCATCGGTCTATATGCTCGAGTTTGAGTCACTTTATCCAAAATTTCCTTCCCGAACCAAAGAGCCTTCATTACAACCAAATGAGAAAGTCCTTTTTGATTCACAAATTGCATACATTTTAGTGGCGGAGATATGAGACGAATTGCAAGCCTATGGTAATTCTGCAACATCGAATTGATTTGAGCGTAAACACGTCCTATATCCTCGTGAGATGAGAGTATACACTTAATTTTGAGGGTGGTAATTCAGAGCATTTCACCAGGTTTTGTTTGATGCGTGCTCTTTGAGTAGATATTTGAGGCTTGATTGGTTTGTTGCTTGACATTCATGATGAACAATATGAATTTCTTTTTTGGTCTCTTTGTGTGCGCTATCATTCTTATCTGCCTGTTTTGTTTTGTCTTGATTTTTAAAAAAAAGCGTTGACCGGGACGGTCAACAGTTTAAGTTTGGGGGATTTTGATAGGTGTGAGTTTTGCATGTATTGTGGGGCGTATTTATGGCTAAAATAGCGTTTAGGCGTGCATAAACTCATATGAAATGGTTCATATTCGATTTTTGTGGGAAAGATATTATGCTTTGCTCGTTTTGTAGGAATTTAACGATATTTGAAGTAATTTGGAGACAAATACGAGCATTGCGGAGAAGAAATACCACAAAGGAGGCAAAATAGAAGACGCACAGGTAGGGCGTGCGCTTGAGCACCACCCGTGCGCCCCTGGGAAGGGATTATTGAAGGTTCGGCAAGGCGCACGGGTAGCCCGTGCGTACACGCACCACCCGTGCGCCACTGAAGGATTGGAAATCTCCTACGGGAATGCGCACGGGTCACCCGTGCGTCTCACGCACGACCCGTGCGCTGGTTGGTTAAAAGAAGAAGTTGCTACGGAATGACGCACGGGTTACCCGTGCGTCCACGCACAGCCCGTGCGTCCACGCACAGCCCGTGCGTCCCTGCTGTACTGCAGTATTTTGACAGCAAATGACCTAGACTTTTGAGGAGGTATATAAGCACTTTTTGGGGCGCACACCAGGGGATATTCTGACATTTTGGGATCTACAACACAAGACAAAGGTTTATTCTTGGAAGAGGACATCAATGAGACAATCGGGTTGCATTGGAACTTGAGGAACGAAGATATATCGAGAGATTGTCGACTTTCCTAAGTTTTTCTTGCTTCTCTTGTAGTTTTAATCTTTCATTTTAGTTGTAATGACTTTGAACAATTTGTCTATGAGTTGTTTAAACATCATGTGTAGCTAAACTCTTGAGATTTCCGGGTTTTGGAAGTAGATTAATGAATTCTTATTGGATGTTTTAATCTTAGTTGAAGTTATTGTCTTGAAGCCTATTTGAGTATTTTGAGCTTATTCTTGTTTTATCACTTGATCAATGATTTAACTTGTTTGATATATTGATTCATAATTCGAGAGATGAGTTTCAATATTTGATCTTGAATACTCGACACAACTATTTGCATGAATCGAGAGGTTTGTAAATATTTGTGAGGACATTTGATCTTTTGAACTTTTGGGAGTTGAATGCTTCATGTTGAGTAGAGATGCTAGCATAAGTATTTCAATCTACGTTTTATAAGCATCTCGAGAGGGAGGATAAAATATCTTTGTGATCGTCTTATAGGAATATTGATAATAACTTGGCTTTGATTAAATCGGACAATAAGAAGGTTATTAATCGAAACCTTAACTCGGAAATCCATTTCATCATCTTGATACTTCTATCATTTGTATTATCTTAATCTTGTGTTTTAGTAGTCTAAATTGTCTTAGTCTCACAACAACAATCATCAACTTATGATCGTCTAAATAAAAATAAGGCTATCTTAGTTCAATACTTAGCGCATAAATTTATTAGTCTCCGTGGATACGACCTTGCTACCCTTTTCTACACCGTACACCGTACACTTGCGGTGAAGCTAAAAATAAAGGCGAACAGTGTACCTCCAAAGTCAAAATTGAACTTAAGTTAAGAAGAGAAGGTGATGAGTTATAGGATATCAAGTTGAATCGGAGAATAAAATTTCTTACCTTTGTGAGAGGAGGGTTCGAATTTTATGAAGAAGTAGGAAGATTTCTTGTGTTTTTGTTAAGTGTTTGAAGAAAGAGGAAGTGTTTGATGATATGAAGAAGATGTTATTGAAGATGTGAAGTATGTTTGAAGATATGAAGAATTGTTCTTGAAGATGTGAAGGAATGTTTGAAGATGTGAAGGATGTGTTCTTGAAGATTTGAAGATGTGAAGAAATTGTTCTTGAAGGTTTGAAGATATGAAGGAATTGTTCTTGAAGATTTGAAGAATGTTTGAAGATATGAAGAAGTGTTTGAAGATATGAAGAATGTGTGTTTGAAGATATGAAGAAAAGGATGAATATATCCTTAGAGAGATGTTGGGGATTTTAGAGAGAAGTTGGAGAAAATGCTTGAATGATAAATGTGTTGGATGAAAATGAATTTTTTTTTTTTGATAAAATTAGGCCTAATGGCTGAAAATTGAGAGAGATGAGGGAGAGAGGGAGTCTTAGAATTTGTCTCTTGCATGGAGACAAAAGGAGAGTCAAAGGTATGGGCAAAGGATGGGTGTTGGGGAAAAAGAGGGGAATGTTTGTAAGAATAGAATAAGTTGGGGGAAATATAATTAAAAATTGAGGTATAAGATAATATGTATAATTCTTGTAAAATGGTATAATTATACACAAGGTGAATACATAAGGTGTATGTGTACAAGAGTTGGATGGTATTTATACTCCAAAATGTACCTTTTGGCCGTGCACTATAGGGGCATTTAGGGTATTTCCATTTTTTTTGTCCCAAAATTGATGATAATAGATGAATAATATCAATCTCCAAAATAATTAGTGATTTCCTTGATCACTTATAAGTCTCATGATCACTTATTCTAAATCAAATTCTTAATTCTATAAGGTATAAGTCTCTAAAATAAATAGTCTATTAAAATTCTAAGGTGACTAATAAATACACAAATAATAATAATGATCAATCAAGTGATCATTAATGTGAAATAGAATTAATAAATGATTATGATCACAAGTAATAAATAAAAAATGAAATTAAATGCAAAATATATTTATTATTAATATTTACCCGTCAAAGTGACGCGGTAAAATAGTCGATAAAATACATAGACGATAAAAGGATCAATTATGCGCTCGGAAAATCGGGGCTTCACACAACATCTAAATGAACATGGATATTTAGCAGCATTTAGATGAAATATTCAGGAAACTAACATAATTAAGAGAAACAAAGTTAACAAATTTGAGAATGGCATAATGCTGACCAAGTGCATTTACATTCTCATCTGTTACCAAGTGGAGACCTCAAAGTATTTTTATAATTAGGACTGAATTTGTAATTGATTGTTCTCGCTAAAATATAATATTTCATTGCAAGGATGAACAAACCAACAACAAATATAAGGCTACAGTTGCCTATCAAAGAGCTCAAGCATACAGTCATTTAACAAAAGTATATAGAAGCAAAAATCAAGTAAGAGAGTTGAGTGAAGGCCTTAAATCGGGTATTTGATTCATTCAAGGATTACACCATCTTTTCTAAATAATCGAAGAAATTAAACTTTCTGAACAATGTAATCTCATCTTTGTCCAAGAATTTCTTCGCAGTAGCACACGGTAATGACATCCAATGACAGTTAAAAGTCCATTCTAATCCTGGAAGTCACCACAGCAGCATATATTGTCGACCAAGCAAAATTGCTCCTAATATGATTAACAGAGAAGAGAACAAACGAGTAAATTTCTCAACCAAATCAGCAAACTGCAGCTATATATATAGCAAAATTGAAAAAAAATCATAAATTACAAAACTTGTAGAAATTGTGATCCGCCAATCGCATTGTTAATTCATTCCAAAACACATTCAGCATGTATCACATTCTCCAATAGATTGCATTTTTGGATAAGTTCATCCTCACAAAATACATTCCTAAAACACCCTAAGCACATCCAATTTGTATTACTAAATGCCCGAAATTTCAGTATCACATCACACTCAAATATCTCAGTATACCTATTCCATAAAAAAATTAAACAGATAAAAACAATTCAAAACCGTTCAGCACGGCGAATAAACTTTCGAAGCAGATGAACCCAAAATGAAGCTACAGAGCGAATCCCCCGCAACCTTAATATTCGAAAACGACCCAAGTATATGAATCTTTGTGTCTGCAATTACAATCCTTGTTCTAGTTGCATTCTCGATCGCGAATTTTGTCTTCCCTCCCTTACCACTCAACCGCACAATTGCTCGCGATAAGCGCTCCCCTTAATCTCGAAAGATTCAACGAAAGCTCGTCCATTCAGAGCAGCGCCACGGCGTCGATTACATCGAAGCCAAGCATGAAATCGTGCACGAATTCCACGCATTTATGGAGGTTTATGACGTCAGGGGTGTCGTGTCGGAGGTAGTGTTGAGAAGACGAACTTGAGAGAGAAAGGGTTTAGGGCTTAAGACGGGAGAACCGATTAATGATTATTCAGATTTAACTTTCTTTTTTTTTTTTTTTAATTTTGAGAATCATTAACTCTTTTTTTTATTTGAGAATTATCACATTTATTACCTTTCCTTTTTTTTGAGAATAAGATTATTAACTTACAAATACAATACTTTTCTTTTTTTGAGAATATTTTTTTCTTTGGAGAATAAGATTATTAACTTACTAATACAACAGTTATTAAAAATTATTTAAAATGTTGTTTTTTTAAATAGACAATAAGTTTCATAAACTGTTGTATTTAGCCCGAAAACACTGTTGTGGTAGACATTCCTGACAACAGTTGCAAAAATATGTTATCTTTGACAAATAAATGTGTTCGCAGACAACAGTTTTCTGATACACTGTTGTCAATACTTTAACAGACAACAACTTGGTAAATACTGTTGTCCTTTATCACTACAAGAAAATGACTGTTTAGCGGCGGTTTATATTTAATTTCGCGGCGGTTATAAACCGCCGCTAAGGCATTTCACGACACTTATATAACCGCTGGCCATACGTGTGTCGCGAGTGATCTAGCGGCGGTTTTGTGCAACTGCTGGAAATTAATGATTTAGCGGCGGTTTATTTAGCGGCACTCGCAAACCGCCGCAAATTTATTCGCCTAAAAATGTAGTGACGGTTTGTGACCGCCACAATTATTTTTTAAATGCAAATATTTATTAATATTGGCAGTTTTCAAACTGCCACTAAAAGTTTAAAAAATTTATATATTTACTAACAGTAGCGGTTTGAAGAACCGCCGCTAAAGTTGATATATTTTAAAAAAACAATTATTAGCAGTGCCAATTATAAACCACCGTCCACTACTAATATGTATGTCAAATGCTACTAGACCAACATAAAATTAATTATAAATCATACTCATGCATTAATATCATTCAAAATTATCAAAGTCAAACATAACATTACAAATAATAAAAATCTCCTACAAAACCACACGTTTGTTTATAAGAAAGATAGTACAACATGTGTAAAATCAAAATTCACAAGCACATTACAACAACATGAAAAGGAGAATGCCCTTTACATCATGGCTGAAGGACGAATATCATTTCCAGTTCTCCAGTGAAGATTTATTACCACTTCTTCAATTCCCTTACACTATATAATTAAATTATTAGTAAGAAACTAACCATTAAACTAATCAATAAAAAGAAAACTCATCAAAACATGTTAAAAGAAAAAAGGAACAGGGATGTCATCAGCTGTCAAACCATGTGTTAAAAATACAACCACAAAGAGTAACAAAGAAAAGGCATAAAAGTCACGATCGCAACAATAGGCACGTTGAGTTAAAAATTGAAAATTTCTATATGATTCATGACAATTCCCAGGAGGTATGACAATTGAGAAGTTGTTTATCTTACTGAATCTATCTGCGATACAAAATGCCTTTGGACGATGATTCCTGCCATAGCCTGCTATAACAAAATTCATCATATGTTGCATCTAGAGTTCTAACATCAAATCTACTAATCACTGGAGATGAAAAACCACATATATCACATAAAAATATTTAATAGTTTACCAGATTATGCAGTCAATGTTGGTCTACTTGGCTTTTTCCCCTCCATGGCATCTTTCAATCTACAATGAAACAACATGAGAAATGATAAGGCAAGACAATATGATAATTATAATATAACTCTATAATCCTGGTATTCTGCTAAAAAAAATATAAGCCTGGTATTGAAAAGATTTGAAACCAAAAATGTTTGAAAGGCACACAGTTCCCTTTATAAGTAAAATATATTAGGACATTTGCAATCTTCATTCATGTTTAAACTAAACAGAAACTGAGATAGGCATATAGTGAAAGTTATGTAAGAAATAAATATCTACAGAAGAATTTAATATTCAGCTCCTTACTCCTTAGGACAAAACTTTTAAGCCTTTCTCTAGGAGAGAGAAGAAAAAAAAATGATAGCCAGAAGAAAGCAAGATCAGCATATAACCTCAGGTACTCCACAGAAGCATGTATGCTTTGCGGTACTCAATTACACCATATGGAGACTGATAAACACACACAGGAGTTTAATAACATTTTCTCCCTATGTCTGTTGTTAAAAAACATGCCCAATACCTTTAGAGGATTTATTTTCTTTCACAAAAGCACCATGAGATGAGGGACAGAGAATTTTCGTTTAAGCAAACTAATGCCTCCACTTCCCGACTTGCTTCAGACCATGTGCTATCCGCATTCTCTCTCACTTTTAAGGGTAGGAGGGTTGATTTTCTGGATGCATTACAACTTGACATTAAAAACACAATAAGATTTTAAGACAGAAACCACAATCATTTAAATCCCATGGAAAATTATGGCCGTATTGTTCATCATATCCGCATCCTTTCACTTGAAACCATAACAGCAACCACAAGATAAAAAATCTCAACATTGAAGGTACACAATAATCTCAAGGAATAACAATTTTTTTCTGCAAAGCAATGAGAGCTTTAATTACATGGTAGTGAAAGTAAGCTGTCTTCAATACCATCTTCAGCAGAAACTGACATCGTCAATTTCAGTAAGATATTCAGTACAACACCTCCAAATAAATCAGATAATATTTGAAATTATGAATTTCAAGGTTTGAGTGAATACCTCATGATATGAGATCAACTTCTTCTCAGTTGAATAAAGTTCATAAGAATCTGCAGAAATGGACCAGGAGTAACTAACAGGAAACTTGCTCAATTACAATAATACAGCTGTACCACGTAAAACAGAAATATATTACAGAAACTACCTCTGAGTATCTCAAGCTGTATTTCACCCTTATTTCCACGAATAGAACCTGAAAATATGCATGCAATAGACCACACTAAACATTTGATCATGCATGGTTGACTAGAGTTTTTACCTTGTTATCCCCCAATCCATCCAAGAAAATTGTATGTCCTGTCTGCTCACCTTCCAAAACCTCCTCCTAATAGGTATAAACAGATAATGAAATCTGATGCTAAACGTGGTAGGAAAAACTGTATGGAAATTATGACTTAATCATCAAAAGTGGATTAGATAGAATACATAACATAACCAAAACCCTATACCAATCACACTTGATCACCAAAACCTTATTCCCTGTAGCAGAACCAAATTAAATCCCAGCACAATTACCACTTAATCATCAATATTTTAAATGCTAACAACTTAACCATCAATATATACACAATATACCAGAACAAAAGACCGTTACACAATAATAACTTAAATCACAAAAAATTTAAAGAACGCAGTTCATTAATCACCAGAATATTAAGCTAGGATGTTTCTTCCAGCTCTTACCAGAGATGCTCTGATCAGAATCTTGGTTTTCGTGGGAAACATTATCGAACTATAATCGGAAAAAAAATCTCATTAGCGGGGGAATAAAACAAACAAATGCAGCACAAAATTAAAGTGCTCAGTGAATTACATACTCTGATTGCATTTCTCCTCCACATTCATGCAGTCGAAATATTGAAATTTTCCGCCCTAAATTTAAAAGCCACGGTGAAGAGAGGGTGGTAAAAAGAAGGCAAGACTCTGTAAAACCACTTCTATTTGATTTGACTTGTAAAACTCACATGAAGTAGTTGAGCATACATATTATTAAAAAAAGGGACAAACACTAACATCCCTTCTCAACACATTATATAGTTCATGTGCGCCTTAATTTCCAAATCAAGATAGATTAGTATAGGTTATCAGGAAATAAGCTTGTACCTGAAATGAAAGATGTTTATTCATCCAGCATTAGCAATCCAATAGATCTAGCATCCTGTTTCATATTTACTCATTAATTATGACCATAATCAAGAAAAAGAAAAGAAAATATATAAACATATATTTATATGTAGGTCTACACTTGGAAGAGACACGTCTTTTCCTGTTTTGCTGTCTCCTGCCTCGTAGCTATTCTATCTTTATTCCAATATTTCCTGTATAAACAACATAGGTATAAAAGGATTTGCAAAACTTGATTTGTTTTAAGTAATTTGCAAGAAATAAACATTCACAACACTTTGCACGAAAGTACTCTAGAGCAAGCAAACTGAGTAAAACATTCAGCACTAATCCTGAATAATTTCAGATGCCATTTTTGATATCTTCTTGAAAATGCTTTTTTTTTTCCCACTTTCCATATTTCTTTTTTTTATTCAACAACTGAACAGAGGCTTTATATATAGTTCAAACCAAAGCCAAAGCTAGGGTTCCGACAACAAGCTAGTTTTTTTCAAAATTTCAAATCAGATTCGGGCTACAAACAGAAATTAGGAGAATTCAAAGACAAACAATGACATAATTTAAAGGAAATAATTAGATATGCATGTTTGAATAATATTGAATGCGAATCTCAGTGGCTACGTATACTGAAAATATAATCACGAGGCGTTTGTTTTTTCAACATAATTAGATTTGAAGGTTTAAAGATAGTGAATCAAAGCCTCAGGTCGAAAATTACATCTAATCTTTTTCTTTTACTCAATATAAGATGCCTGTAAGTGCTTAGGGTTTGAAATAAGGACTTTCCTCTCACAAGCGCCTCACATACGACGGTAGAACGCTGGTCACCAATGGCGGAGGCGGAGGCGGTGGCGGTGGCGGTGGCGGTGGCGGCGGGAGGAATGAACGGCAGCGAGAGCGATAGACGGAGAGAGAAGAGAAGGCCCACCGATTTGTGAGAGAGAACACGGGTTGCTACCAGCTAATGTTTCTGGTTTCTAAATCATTAACCCTTTTTTCTAATTCTAATTCTAATTATTATTTTAAACTTAAGCTAAAAAAGTGATTTTTAAAATAGCGGTTAAACAACACCGCTAAGAATCGCCGCAATATCCATTTTTCCCACTTAATTAGATGTGGTTATACAAACCGCCACTAAATTCGTAATCCGCAGCGGTTCAGTCCAACTGCTGTTAAGTACGTGTCACTAAATAACCTTTTTTTTGTAGTGTTTTACTATTGTCTTTCAGCATTTTTCATGTAGTGTTTGTACATTATTTCTTTTGTTTTCGGTGTTGTCCTATAATATTTTTAATGTTGTTATAATAATTTTTTTTGTTGTTTGCATGTAGTGTTTGATGTGTAAATACAAAGTTTACCTATTTTTAAGCTTTTTCTATTAATGTGGTGTTTTTAATATTTTTTACATTGTTTCTGGGTTGTCTCCATACTGTTTTTAATGTTGTTCCGATGTTTCTTTGTTGTTTTCATGTAGTTTTCGATGTTTAAATACAAATTTTACCTATTTTTAACTATTTTTGCTCATATGGTGTTTTCTATATTGTTTCTCGTTTGTTTCTATATTGTTTCCTGGTTGTTTCCATGTTTTTTATGTTTTCATGCATTGTATCAAAAATTGAATTGTATTTTTTTATTCATGTTGTTTCTATAATATTTTTATTTTGTTTGGTTTTAATATGTGTTATTTTATGTGTATATTTCGTGATATTTTATAAGACTTCGAGTATAAAATGGATCATTTAACGAGGGCAAAATTTATTTTTTCACTGAAATTTTATTAAAATAAACATGTTTGAAACATGTTAGAAACAATCTTGAAAGAAAAGCGTAAAAAAGTCCGAAAATTTTTCTGGGAGCGTAAAGTTGTGTAAAAAAAGGTCGGGAGCATAAATTTGGATAAAATAGTACCGAGAAGCGTAAAAAACTGACCATTGGCTCCAAAAAATGGGGCATTTATGTCAATTGCCCCAAAAATAAAGGCCCAATTTGAGGGGCAAGCGGTACGAACTCGCGACCTGAAAGTGTGAAATCCACTGAAACAAAGCAGACATTCATTAATCTTATACTTTTTATTTTATATATACGTATTTTAAAACATTAAAAAATAAAAAATAAAAAATCTGGGGTGAGGGCCCTTGCTGGAGGGGGTTCTGTGCGGCGGCACCGCCTCAACCGCCCCAGGGACGGTCCTGTATTTAGGAGTCAATTTGTGGAAAAAAAAAAGTATCAAGTTCCATTTAATTGTATATATGCCGGACCTAGAAACTTACAACACAAAATTTCTCAAACTGCCATGCACTCTTTGGCCTATAAATATATGATGTTGGTACTTACATATTGCCACACTTGTCATAAATTAACCAAACCTCTTTCATTCAACTTTTGCAAATGGCCAACAACCAGAACTTGACCCCAGGTGATCTGGTGCCGAAGCATTTTGGCAGCAATCTCACCCGCCACGATTTCCCAGATGATTTTTTATTTGGTGCCGGTACTGCTGCTTATCAGGTATTTGTGATTCCTGGTTCTACATTTAGTACTAGTACTCGTGTCCAGTTGGAGTTTTTTTTTTTCTTTTTTTTTTGAAAATAATTGTTCACAGCCTCAACTTCCACAATTTTTACTTTGCAACCTAAAATATTTTTATTTTCATCTAACAACCTAAAATTTATGGATTTTTCACTTTGCAACCTCCGGCCTAGGGATGGCAACGGGGCGGGTTTGGCCAAACCCAGGACCCGCCTCGCCAAGGAGAAGTAAGACCCGGGACCCGCCCGCCCCACCTCAAGACCCGCCCCGCCCCGCCCACCTCAAGACCCGCCCCGCCCCGCCTCAAAACCCGACGGGACGGGTCTAGACCCGCTAGACCCGCCAAATATATTTTTTAAATTATAATAATTTATATTTTTCTATTTGTGGCCAAATTTTCAAAAGTAATCAAATGCCAATATGTTAAAAAATAAATAAATATAATTATGCAACTTATTATAACTATTTTTTAAGAATTGACTACTATTAAGATTTTTTTAAAAAAAAAAATACTATTAGTATATTGCATAGTACTCAACTAATACTTAAAATAAATATTCAAAGTAGAATATTGCAAGATATTATATTAGTAAATTAAACTTTAAAAGCAAATAATATTATATTAGTTCTCAACTAATATTTTTAACATATAACACTCAAATTTAAAAGTAAATAATATAAAAATATTTTAATATATATTTAAAAATTTAATAAAAATTAACATGCGGGGCGGGTCCGGCGGGTCCTATTGGACCGGGACCCGTCCCGGACCGGGCGGGTTTTGTAATCTTGGACCCGGGATTACCCGGACCCGTTTATCCGGTCTAGACCGCCCCATCGGGCGGGTTTAATGCGACGCGGGGCGGGTTTTGACCCGCCCCATTGCCATCCCTACTCCGGCCACCGGGAGTTGGAATATTCAAGGAATTTGGTCACTGGTGCCAACACTCTTGGAATATTCCGGCTGGCCGGAGATTGCAAAGTGAAAAACCAACAAAATTTGGGTTGTTAGTTGCAAAAACACATAATTTAGGTTACAAGTGTAAAAAGGGCAAAATTCGAGGTTGCCAAAAGTTTGGCAAAATTGCATAATTGGTACTATGTTTTAGGGAGTGTATGAAAATTGGTCATGTTTGGTTTTAAATATTTTATTTGGTCTGGTAAAAGTTTTAAAATTATTCAATTATAGTCATATTGTGGCTGGATTGTTTCAAAACCACCGTAAATTGACACGTGCTCGCACGTGATCTCATATAATTGGAGATATTTTGATATCCGACTGTTTTTGTGTGATCATATTGCATTGATTAATCCACATCATCAGTTTTTGAAGGGATATGTTTGTGTCTGCCATGTCACCCAAAAATAGTCGAAAATAAATTGGCACGTGCTCGCACATGATCCCATAGAATTGGAGATATTTTGATATCCAACTGCTTTTGTACGTGTAAAATTGCATAGATTAATCCACATCATCAGATTTTGTAGGGATAAGTATTTGTCTGCCATGTCACCCAAAAATAGTTGGAAATCAAAAGATTTCCAATTTTAGGGTATCATGTGCGAGTCACTGTGTCAATTTACTATAGTTTTGCAACTTTCTGGCGACAATAAAACTAAATTAGAAACGAATAAGGCCAATTTTGACGCACCCCTAAGTTAGAACTTAGAAGAACAATTTTGCATTTTTTTCCAGAAGGTTATTTTCGCTTTTCTTCTTTTGGTTATTTTACATATATGTTAATTTTTTGTTGGATATATTCCAGGTCGAAGGTGGTTATGACCAGGGCCGTAGCCCGTAGGGGTATGACTAATTGGGATGCTTGGAGCCTACTCAAGCCTGGTGTGTCTCCTTTTCATCCATCAATGCATATCCATACTAAAATCACGCAAAACTGAACTTTTCTATTCTTTCTTTCTCAATTGTTGTTAATAATGTATTTGGGAATGACAGGTAAAATGAGAAAATTGCAATATTAGTCCCACAAAATTTGGGAGATTGCGATTTTAATCCCATAGTTTGCATTTTTGGTCCAAAAGTTTTGTTTTTACACAAATATAGTCCCATAAGAATCTAAAGTTGCATTTTTGGTACAATATCAACCGTTAAGTTGTGGACAAACATTGCAGTAATGGTCCCATGAGAGTTGTACAATGCAATTTTAGTCCTATTATTTTTAAGTATGGTCCCAATATTTTTTTGATGCAAAATAGTCTCATAATAATCTAAAATTATTTTTATAGTACTACATTGCCATTTGATCTTCGGATGGTAGTAAATGTACAATTTTATAAAAAATAAATATATATTATTTACTAAGTATATTTGTACTATATTTTGCAATGATCTTAATATCTTTAAAAAATTAAGATAATACACACGCAATCTTAAAGGAGAGTTTTGTTAGAAGATGTTGATTTTGATGTTTGCTCAAATCGAGGCTTGACCCGTTAAGATTATAGAAGACATAAACCCGCCCCTATACTTACATATGTCTAGTAAGTATGATCAAATCAGACCCATTCACTTCATATATTTAATCTTATTTGGTGTGCCTCATATATACAATAAAAAAAATTCACAAAATTAATAATAGGCGAAATTGCAAATTTTTTTGTAACAAAAGGAGGTTGTAGAAAGGTTGTGCAAAGCAAAATAGTCCCGCAATAATATACAATTCACTTTGTTTCTAGTTTTGCCATAATTAGGTATTTTGCTAAAAATTAGGAATTTCGATGGATTTCAATTACATGAATGACACTTTTTTTTTAAATAAAATTATGACTAAATTGAGTTTTATTATAATTATAGAACTAATTCGCACACCGTGCATTTTGCGAAATATTTTTTGCAACCACCTATCCATTACATGATTAATTGTACAAATTTTCTCAATTAATAAAGAAAATAGTTATTTTAACTCATTAAGATTTTACTTTAATTATTTAAGATTTTTTTGCTAAATGATGATATTGCAGTTAAATAAAAACTCATATCACTACAAAGGTGATAAACTAGTTTAGATTTATCTATTTTAAATGTTTTTTATTTGGGATAATTGCATTTTTTGGTTCCATAAGATATGAATAGTTGCAGTTTTAGTCCCAACTGCAAAGAAAATTAAGATGGGACCGAAATTGCAAAGGAATTAACGGAAAAATTAATGGTGGGTCTAATTTTGCAACAAAACCATTCTAGTGGGACTATTTTGAATTAATGGGACCAAAATTGGAATCACTTAAATCTTGTGGGACTAATATTGCAATTTTCTCCAGGTAAAATAATCGACGGCAGCAATGGCTGTGTTGCTATTGATCATTATAATAACTTCAAGGTACGTAATTTAGGACTTCTTGGGTGGATTATTGGTAAAAATTAGAGATCATGTTGATCTATAATTATATTGATTTTGGCACATGTGGAATTCACATTGCAGGAAGATGTGGCACTGATGAAGAAATTAGGGATAGACACCTACAGGTTTTCATGAATTGCATGGTCTAGAATATTACCAGGTATAAGGTTTTATATAGAAGAATGATAATAATTTATTGGCAATGCAATTATGCAAAAAGATAAACTAAACATCTAACAATTAATTGTTATATATATATTAGGTGGAAGATTGAGCTCTGGCCTAAACAGAGAAGGTGTCAGGTTTTATAATGAACTCATTGACTTGTTACTTGCTGAAGGTTAATATTCGATTTTTCATTTGTCTTTACTAGATTTTAAATTTGGAGTTGATATTTACATATAAAATGTTTTAACAAAATCACTTATGGCCTTGATCATATGTTTCATAATTCCTTTTTCTTTTCCCAGGAATTCAGCCGTTTGTAACTATCTTCCATTTGGATCTTCCCAAATGCTTGGAAGATGAGTATTGTGGCTTCTTGGACCCCAGAATTGTGTAATTGACTCACCTCATTATATCTTACTAATGTTTTTAACTCGGGCTGTTTGTTTTTTCTTTCTTTTTTGGTTTCGTGACGATATAAATTAAAGATTTCGGTTATCTCATTATAAAGGTTAAACTTAATTGACACTAAATGTCTGGCTTCATGCGTATTTTGTTACTAAATTTTATAATTATCAACATAATTTCGCTCTACATAACCATCATGAGCTTGTAGCTCAAGTGGTATCGCCCACCCTTTGTAAGGGTATTGACTGGGGTTCGAACCCTATATCTTTCAGTTTCAATTTTAAATTTTACTGATATAAACATTATAGGTTTTTACCAACATTTTCAAATTTTGTTGGTAAATAATGTTTACCTACAATAATTTTACCTACACTTTAATGTTACCTTAATAATTACCTACATATTTTTCTGTAGGCAATTTTTTTTCCTCGTAGTGTAATGGGTCTTAAATATTGAGGTAATGATCAAATAGTACTTATGCTCCACTGCAATATAAAGAAGTAGACTGTTCCCTAAAGTTAAATTAATTTTGGATGATTTTTACCAAAACCAGGAGTTATGTTTATGTAATGTATGGAAAACCTGCTGAATGATATTGTCATTCAAATTTCGTATTCAACAGGAAGGATTATGCCGAGTATGCAGAAGTGTGCTTTTTTCAATTCGGCGATCGGGTGAAAAACTGGATGACAATAAATGAGCCTGTCACATACACCACTGCCGGATACGTCACCGGTAGTTTTCCGTCTGGTCATGGTTCACCATCAGAAGAGATAGGATTAAATAATTTCGTAAAATATAGATCTGCCCATGGAGTACTTGACGATACTCATATTGGTGGGAATGCTGCAACTGAGCCATATAAAGTAGCACACCATTTGATTCTTGCTCATGCTGCAGCTGTTGATATATACAGACGAAAGTATCTGGTTTGTATTCTCATTCATTTATTTCGGTAAATTCCGTATGATATCCTATATGATCACGAGATATAAATCTCCTGCAGTATATTGAACATTTTAATATTTATTCTTTTGAGCATACTCGAAAACATAAAACACATTTTCAATGCCTTTTTCCCCCCTTACCTGAGGTGGCCTTCCATCCCGGATATTAATAAAAATTGCATAAAGATAGATGCATATGTGTTGGTATTACCTTGATTATTTGTTAATATGTACTAATTTTTGGATATAAAAATAATATATACAGGCTGTCCAAGGAGGTAAGATAGGTATTACGAACGCGATCAATTGGTATTATCCTTACTCTGAACTACCAGAAGATATTGCTGCTGCTAAAAGAGCTGTTGAGTTTTTGTTGGGATGGTATATAATTGCTAATTTAATCTACTCATTTTATATATACACAATTACATTAATAGTTGAAAATTTTGATTTTATTTCGATTCCCAGGTTTGTAGAACCGCTAGTGACTGGTGACTATCCCGATTCTATGCGAAAACAAGTAGGAGACCGGCTACCCAAGTTCACACCGGAAGAGAAAAAGTTGGTAAAAGGATCATACGATTTTCTTGGATTGAATTATTATACCGCAAATTGGGCTGCCTACCAACCTAAGCAAATTGGTACCCCAACAAATTACTACACAGATCAGGAAGTCCATTTCGTTAGTAAGTATTATATAGCTTCTTATGATCAAAATAGTTGCTGGCAGTTTTAGTTGTACCATCGGGATCTTCCAAATTGATTATAACTCATTTATCAATGTCATTTGTCATTTTTAATTTTTGTTTTTTCAGCTGAACGAGACGGAGTTCCAATTGGTAAAAAAGTAAGTTGATCAATGTCATTTATAAACTTTAAAAGAAACTAAATTTCACCATGAATGTTTTAAATGTTATGAATGTAGAGTTGAATTTCATTGTTCTACTTTAATGTCATCAGGCTGGTTCAAACTGGTTGTTTGTTGTTCCTATTGGAATATATCAAACTCTGATTTACGCAAAGGAAACATATAACGACCCCATTATTTACATTACAGAGAATGGTAATATTCAAATTTAATTTCTTAGTCTCTTTTTAAACTAAATTGCAATTTCTTCATTCGTGTAGTCATATGGGGTTGGTAATAATGGTCACGTAAATTATTACGATTTGCCAAAAACCATAATTTTCAATAAACTCTCAACCTGAATCTATTGGTCGCCGAAAATCTAAAAATTGTCGAAAAAATTCACATCTATATTTCTAGTCAAACATGTTGATTTTAAAATCAATTTCGCTTATTTGGACATCTTCTAACTAAAACATTTCTTCCAATAAACATGGCAACTCGCTTGGATAAAGTCTACATAAACGAAATTGGTTGCACATCAGCAAGTTGGCTAGCTGGAATTTTTCCTGAAAATTAATTTTTTAATTCCCAGTGGCCAAAGGGCAAACATCGAGAAATGTTTGAAAATTACGGGACTTTTTTGCAAATCGTGTTTTTTTGCAGGATATTATTGCCACTCCCTATATCTACAAAACTAAAATTACAAAACAACCTCTGTTTTTATTGCTAATAGTAAGAAACGCTTTGTCCTGTTTGCAATAATATTACTTATTTCAGCCATGATACATAGTCAATAATGGTCCCATTTTTCATGTAGGGGTGGATGATAAAAACCATAAGCACCTACCACTTGCCCTTCTTCTTGATGATGAGTACAGAATTAAGTACCGTCAAGAACATCTCGCCTATGTGAAGTTAGCCATGGAGTGAGTATTTTCCTTCACATACACCCACACACAAAACTCACATAACCTTGATTATTTATTTGACTCTTTGATGTTTTCATGCAATATTTACGGAAAAGATAACGTGAATGTCAAAGGTTATATGGTGTGGGCATTATTTGACGATTATGAATGGACGTCAGGATACACAGTTCGATTTGGCATGTATTATGTGGACTACGTCAATGAATTAACTAGATATCCGAAAAGCTCAGCTATATGGTACATGAATTTTCTGAATAAAAACAGCCTTCCAGGTCCCAAGAGACAAGTTGAAGAAGTCAAAGACGATGATAAGCAAATGAAAAGATAAAGAAATCAGTAAGAGTTGATGTAACAGTCAAGAGTACAACATGCTTCCATCTATCGTGTGAACTGCGTGTCCTGAATAAGGCATTAATGCCAGTGTTTCTTTTAATTAGCTCTTCTGTACATATGAATTTAAAAGACGACCATCAAATAAGCGCTTGAGATGCCTGTTGCAGTTTTAATATTCATTGTCTATTGTTTGATTGTTGAATAATTTAGTGGTTTTGAGCAATAATAAATACAAGTGGGTTAGTGCACTCATTGTGAAGTGTTGCATTAGTGCATTAGTGCAAGTGATTAATGCACTATATTAGTAAATAATTGTAATTGTGTGAAAGTGGGTTGGTAGTGGTACACTAGTGGTGTATTATATTAAAGTGTGCATTAGTGGTCATGTTTTGTGGTTGTAATGTGTGGACTCATGACTGAATGAGATCTATGCCAAATGTAATGCTGAAATTGCAATCAACACAAATATTTCCTATATTTGTTCTATCTTTGTATAATTACATCAATGGCATCAGAGCCACGGGAGAGAAACACGAGAGAAAGTGAGGGGTGATAAACAAAGTGATTTGTGAGATAAAAATTTGTTATATAGCAGTAGCTATTTCTTATGCTTCACTTTGTTGTATTTTTGCATTGGCAACAAAACTATGGCCACCGGTAATTTTGTACAACCTGCTATCCCACGCTTTGATGGCCACTATGATCATTGTGCTGAAAAGCAAGGGAATTCAAGAAAGAAACTAAATGATAAAGATAGATTATCTTCATTTTCAATATCTGAGGAATGTTTAATGATTACAGAAGCCTTTACATCATATTAATACATAGCCAATCTAGGATGATCTAGTACCTACAAGTGTCACCATCTTATTGAGAAATGAATAACAAAATCTGACTCCATGGTTAACGGTTCCTGCAGGGGAATCCAAGTAGTGAGGAATTTGGTGTAGCTGGTGTAATGCACCTATGTTGTGTGATCTGTATTTCCAATATACCCTCTCAATTCAAACGTGGGCTTAGGAACAATATTTAATTTATTCCTAAGTCGAGTGAAGAATTGCCCAGTGATAGGCTTTGTGGAAAAATCAGCAACTTAATCGATAGTTAGGATATGATGTACAGTGATAAGCTTGTCAGTAACCTTCTGTCTTATGAAGTGCAAATCTAACTCCAGGTGCTTTGTTCTAGAATGTGAGACAGGATTATTAGACAAAGAAACAACTCCCAAATTATCCATCCAAAGAGCAGTAGGTTGTGACTGAAGAATTTTTAACTCAGCAAGAAGGGATCTGAGCCACAAAACATCACAAGGAACATTTGCTGAGCTCCTATACTCTGCTCTGTGCTTGATCTTGAAACCATATGTTGCTTCTTGGAAATCCAAGAAATTAGGTTGTTTCTAAGATAAACACAAAAACCACTTATTGATCTTCTATCATCAATATCTAAAGCCCAATCCACATCTGTGAAGGCTGTTAAACTCATAGAATTGGAAGTGGTGAAGTGCAAACCATAAGTGATAGTCCCAGCCAAATATCTAAGAATTCTTTTCACTGCTTTCCAATGTGTAGACAAAGGGTTCTGCATAAACTGACTCATCTTATTCATACTATAGGCTATATCCGGCTTTGTAATGGTTGCATATTGTAATGCTCCAACAATACTCTTGTAAAAGGCTGCATCCTATATTGGTTCCCCATCAAACTTGGATAAAAGAGGCCTACTGATCGTAGGAGTACCCAACCCTTTGGCATTTTGCATTGCTATCTTTTTTAGTATGTTCTTCACATATTCCTCTTGATTAAGAAACATCCAGAAGCAGTGTTAGTGATTTGTATGCCAAGAAAATAATTCAACACCCCCAAATCTTTAAGAGAGAAAACTTTCTTAAGCTGGTCTATTAATTGCTGCATTTCAATAGGACTACTCCCAGTCACTAGGATATCACCGACATAGATCAAAACCATCAAGCAACCAGTGGAATTATATTCAAAAAACAATGATGTATCAGCCTTTGAAACACTGAACCCAAAAGACATCAAGACCTGTCCCAGTTTGGATGACCATGCCCTGGATGCCTGCTTTGATCCATAAAGGGATTTGGATAACTTGCAAACCAAATTCTCTCCTATCCCTTGTTCAAACCCTGGTGGTTGTTCCATGTAAAGATCAGTGTCTATCTTCCCATTGAAGAAGGCATTATCAACATCAATCTACTTTATAATCCAAGAACTTGTGACTGCAATAGACAAAATGATCCTGACAGTGGCTGGTTAATAACAGGACTAAAAGTCTCTGTGTAATCCAGCCCAACTAATTGTGTATAACCTTTTGCCACGAGCCGTGCCTTATGCTTGGCAGTAGATCCATCTGGTGATCATATGATGCTTATTTAACTCATCATGAGGTTCTGATGCAAGGGCCTGTTGATTCTCAATTGACAAATCTACATATAAATCACCCTCAATGGGTTGCATAGTAGTGGAAGAGGAAGAAGAAGGAGAACTAGGAATGTGAGAAAGATGAGAGGTATGATGAGATGACTGTGTACGGGGAAAAGTGTGTGCTTGAGAGTGTGCAATAGGGGGTTCATGATGAGTTGCATGAAAATTATGATTTTGCCAACAACCGACAATTTTTAATAAACTCTCGACTTGAATCCATTGGTCAGCGAAAATTGTCGAAAAAATCCACATGTCTATAATTCTAGTCAAACATGTTGATCCGAAATCAATTTCGCTACTTATGTGAACATCCTCTAATTAACTTATTTTTTAATGAATGCTTCTTCCAATTAACGTAAAAAATCAGCTTGGATAATATCCACATGCATATACGAAATTGGTTGCACATCAGCATGTTGGCTAGTCGGAAATGAGTAGCGCATTTTTCTAGCAAATTTTAATTTCCAGCGACTAAAGGACAAATATCGAGATTCTTTGAAGGATTATTATTACCACTCCCTATAGCTATAAAACTAAAATTACAATAGCCACTCTTTTGATTGCTAATAGTAAGAAACGCTTTGTCTGTTTGCATTAATATAATATTATTTATTTCGGTCATGACATACTCATTAATGGTCCCATTCTTCATGTAGATGACAAAAACCATAAGCACCTACCACTTGCCCTTTTTCTTGAGGATGAGTACAGAATAAAGTACCATCAAGAACATCTCGCCTATGTGAAGTTAGCCATGGAGTGAGTATTGTCCTTCACACATACACACACACAAAAAAAAAAAGAAACTTACATCCTTGATTATTTATTATCTGACTCTTTGATGTTTCCATGCATTTATAGAAAAAATAACGTGAATGTCAAGGGTTACATGATGTGGGCATTATTTGACGATTATGAATGAACCTCAGGATACGCAGTTCGATTTGGCATGTATTATGTGGATTATGCCAATGGATTGACTAGATATCCGCAAAACTCAGCTATATGGTACATGAATTTTCTGAACAAAAAACGACTAGTTCCAGGTCCTAAAAGGCAAGTTGAAGAATTCAAAGAAGATAATAAGCAAATGATAAGAAAAAGAAATCAATAAGAGCTGGTCGATGTAACAGTCAAGAGTACAACATATATGCTTCCATCGATCGTGTGAACTGTGTCCCCCGAATAAGGCATTGCCATTGTTTCTTTATTTTTTTATTTTATAGAAATATATAAAAGAAATGAAAAAGTCCCGATCACAAACCGATCAGGTAGCAAAGGAAAAAAATGTTAAATTTCAGGATAAGGAAACAACAAAAATAACTTAAAAATGCAATTTAAACGAAGGACATCTATTTCTAGAAGATCTTCGAATGACATAATTAGTTGTTTTTTTAGCACATGCTCGAGTATCTTCTTGATGGTCTAATGTAGCCTGTGGAATGTCGGCCCATGATCCATGAGCCACAATTGCCATAGACTTCAGAGCTTCTGAAGAATCACATGAGGCAAAGACAAGCGGAGTGGTTGAGGGGTCACCTATCTTTGTCTTTAAAGCTTCTTCTTGTTCCTCATCTTCTTGTTCCTCCTCTTCCGCCATATCTGACCACCATTTTCATGCGGCTGTCGTCGTCGCTTGGAAACTCTCCGACGGAGTAGCAGTGTTAAACTCATAGTCATTAATAGGCATACTGCGTGAGACTGCGTCCATAACTCGTTACAAGCTCTCTTTACCTTTATCATCTAAACTTGGAGCCATAATCATATTGTCCAAAGTTATCACTGAATTTTGCTGCAATGGTTGATGAAGAACCATCCTTCGATCATTATCTATTACCCCTGCATGATTAGTATCTCCCATGCAATCACCATTACCTCTGTTATGACTTGACCCCTCCCCGCGAGTTTGAACTTGCTCTGAATTAATCTTTTCATGAGGAATTTATTCATCCTCGTCCTTGAGAACCTCAAAAGGATTATTAATTTGAACATGCAAATTAGATGTACCCCCTTTCGGAGAACGACCTGCTCGGGTTGTCCACTTCTTGACTTGCACCCATTGTTTTGAATCCACAGCTTTACCCTTAGTGGTAGTAGCATGGTCTCGGACTGGAGCTCGGCCACGTAGGGGACTATAGCCTGGTTTAGCACCATCCACAGTTTTGGATTCTACATTATGCTTCATCGCTTGATTGTTCGCTTGCCTGCAATTAGCGCCTGAATGTCCAACAATTCGACAATGAGAGCAGAATTCTAGCAAATTTTCGTAACTGAGAGACATGAACGAACAATGGTCTATTCGTTCTACCATAATAAATTCTTGCAATGGAGAATTAAAATCCAATTCCACAAGAACTCTTACGAAATGTCCCACTTCTCCCGTAAGGGAACGACCGACTATGTGCATGTGCGTGCCAATAACACTTGCGAGCTTCATAATTAACGCATGATGCCAATATTCCATACCCAAATCGTATATACAAACTCATACCTGAGATTTTGACGAATTTAAGTCCGGAACCCAATTACTGAGATGAATTGAGCCTGGTTTCAGATTCCAGATAGGCCTCCCAAATACTTTATGTCTGTCATTCACGTTCGAGAATTGTATGTTGTAATAACCCTTTCCAAGGGGTATAAGGCACCATGAACCATCAATATGCCAAACCTCTGAAAGTTTTCATTTAAGATCCTCTAAACCTAAAGGTTTGGATCCTTTAGGTAACATTAATCTACCAATCAATGTGTTCCATAATTCCGCCGCCCGTTGTTGGTAAATTTCCTCATCCATAGTGACCAAAAAATACTCCCCCTTTTTCACAGGTTTCGAAATCTCCCCTGGGGATAGCATTTGAGCGAAAGTTTGAGTGATAGTCCCATGCACGTTACTTGTGTATATGAGATTAGGGTTTAAACTAGGGTTTTGAACAAAACCTTCCTCCAACCTAGGTGCATAGGTACGTCTAGGGCACCCTAAAACTGGATCGAAATTATCGATTGGGATTCCTGAAGTCAAGGAATAATTACCTGTTTCATCCGAAAGTTTACGATCTGCGATTTCATGAAATTCTGGGTTAGCCGTCGTATGATGTATGCGCGATGCGTTGTTGGGTCTTGATGCAGATTTTATCGATTGCTTATCACCAATATCTGACTTGGTGATCTCAGGAAATAGTAAAGAATCAAAATCCATAATTAACAGACTAGTAATTGGATTGAAGAAGATGATTATGTTCGAAAATTGTCATTCTCGAGTGAGAATTCTCGAAAACCCTTGCGGCTAGGGTTTCGAGAATTGCCATTGTTTCTTTATTAATTAGCTCATTCTTTACATGTGAATTTTAAAGACCATGTGTGTTGTGTTCAAATAAGTGTTAATGTTCATTATCTATTGTTTGATATTAATTTTCAATCGTACTTGTGTTCCTTTGCAATTGATGAAAATTTGAATTCCTAACTAAATTCTTGGCATTATATTTATATTTCACTCTAAATTGTTTGTGTAAATTATTATTTTGCGTAACTCAAATCAACAACACGAAGGATATCAAAGATTGGAGAACACTCTAAGAAACTCACGGCTAATTAGATAATATCCAAGTGGGTAGCATCCAATTTCACTTTGGATTAATGTAACATGCGCCCTATTTTGATTTTTTTATTTTGAAAAAATCATATGTATATATATCATAACGGGACAATTGTCACAAACCAAGTGGAGTTGGGTATCCACTTGGGTAGCATCTCATTTCCCGAAACTCACCCCAATTTTTTCTCAAGTTTCACTCAAGAAAACATAAAGAAATATCAGATGTTTTCAGAGAGAGATATCAACCGCCACACAGAGAGAGAGAGTTCAAAATCGGGCATCTAGGGTTTGCGGGGAAGGAGTGGTTTTAACTTAAGAATCAATGTGTTAGACATGAAATGAATTCAGCAAATTAGCATAGATGCTCTTTTAAGCCGCCGTTCATATCATAATGCCTGCACCTTATAATTCTTGAAATATGGAGATTGTTCCACTTGTCATCATCATAGTACAGGTAGTAAAAATGAGGAATCATTTCTGTTATTTCCAGCTATACCAGGGGGAGGCTATATTCGATTGTACAGTCCTATATATTGCCACCCTCACTATCATTTTGTAATCAAGAAATATCAACTAAGAATATCTATTGAATTTACTTTCTCAGCTATGGATTTTGTGGAATGTTTAATCACTTTCATACCATTTCTTTCATGGTATCAGAGCGGGTAACTCATACCTGCCTCTGGTATCATTAACTCCTCTTTCTTCTCTTATTTTGTGTTTTTTGTTTTAATGGCTGAAGAAGATTCACCTGTTAACACCACTGCATCTGCTTCTTCACGGATGCAGATAATACATCCTCAAAATCAACTTGTTTCTGTCAAGTTAGATGAGTCCAACTCCCTTATTTGGAAGCATCAGAAATACACTGCTATAAAAGGATATGGCCTTAAAGGCTTTATTTCAGGGGATATCATTCCTCCTGCAGAGTTCATCACAGACCTGCAGACACAACAAAAAATAGCAAATCCTGTTTTTCTTTTATGGCAAAGACAGAACCAAATTCTTGCTTCATGGATCTTGTCATCTCTTTCAGAAAACATGCTTGTTTTAATGGTTGGTTTAAACACATCGCATGAACTCTGGGCCACTCTTGATGAAAACTTTGCTTGCCAATCCATGGCTAAAACAATGCAGTACAAACTGTAACTTCAAACCTTGAAAAAGGGCAATCTCCCTATGAGGGAATATTTGAGCAAAGTGAAAGCTGGATGTGATGTGTTAACCACTACTGGGAACAAAGTGTCTGAGCATGAGCAAATTTTACATATTTTATTAGGTCTGGGAAGTGAATACGACTCTGTAATGGTCGTTGTAACATCTAGAAGAGAGTGTTTTAATCTGAGTGTTGTCCATGATTTATTAATGTCTTTTGAGTCAAGATTGGAAACTTCTCTTTCTATTGCTTCAGTTAACTCAGATGGTTCTCAGCCCACTCTTCACTCTGTTACTCAAACAAATCAAAGGAGGTTTAACACTAATGCTCAGTATGCATACAGAGGTAAAAGTAATCAGCCTTTTAGAGGATGCAGAGGTTTTAGAGGTTCTTTTAGAGGACGAGGAGGAAGATACCAAGGCAACAGACTTATTTGTCAAGTCTGTGGAATTAATGGTCATTCTGCAAATACGTTTTGGCACAGATATGACAACACCTATGGAAATCAAAGTCATAATCAAGGGCCTAACAATGTCAACACACCTAGCAGCAATATGAATCCTTCTCTTAACATGGTACAATTGCCTAATTCTGTTGTTGGATCTGATACTCTGAGTGAAAGTTGGTGGTACCCTGACTCTGGAGCTTCAAACCATGTTACCAATGAGTTGAGTAATTTGAACATAGCCACTGAATATAATGGAAGCAATAGACTGCAGATGGGAAATGGTGGTGGTGAGTATATTAAACATATTGGTAATTCAGTTTTTCATAATACTAATAAGTCTAGAGCCTTTCTTCTTAATAACATGCTACATGTTCCCAATATCACAAATAATCTCATTAGTGTTTCAAAATTTGCTCAAGATAATCATGTCTTTTTTGAAGTTCATCCATTGTTTTGTCTTATTAAGGACCAAGTCACTCAGGAAGTTCTGCTCAAGGGAATACTTAAAGAAGGCCTCTACAAATTTCACCTGGAACCATACCACCAAGACACTAATTAGTCCTCTTCTTTTCTATTTTCCAAGAATCGATCCAACATCAACAATAAGTCCTGTGCTCTTACAGCTGCTCTATCCAAATCCGTTGATCTTGAATTATGGCACCAAAGGCTAGGACATAGTAGTTATGATGTTGTACAAAGGGTTTCGAGACATTGTAATATCCCTTTTGAATTAAAGAAGCATTCTAATCTTTGTACTCCTTGTGTTCTTGGCAAGATTCATAAACTTCCTTTCCCTGAATCCACTCATACTAGCACTGCACCTTTCCAACTTATTCACACAGACCAATGGAGTCCAGCACCTATTAAGTCTGTTAATATATACAATTATTATATCAACTTCATTGATGACTACAATAAATACACTTGGATATACTTCTTGAAATTAAAATCTGAAGTTTATAATGTGTTCTTACGCTTCAAAACTCTCATTGAAACCTAATTTAACACCAAAATAAAAGCAATTCAAAGTGATGGAGGGGAAGAGTATAAAGCCTTAACAAAATTCTTTCAAGAACATGGCATTGTTCATAGAATCTCATACCCATACAGTCCCCAGCAAAATGGGGCAGCTGAGAGGAAGCACATGCATATTGTTGAAATGGGGTTGTCTCTTTTCGCCCAATCCAAAATCCCTCTCAAATATTGGGATGATTCTTTAGCACAACCACTTACCTCATCAATAGAATTCCTTCAAAACTGTTACACTTTAAGACCCTCTTTGAGCTCCTAAACAAAATCAAACCTGATTACTCTACTCTAAAAGTTTTTGGTGGCCTATGTTTTCCCTATATGAGGCCTTATAATGATCATAAACTTCAATTTAGATCTGTTGCTGGTATTTTTCTTGGATATAGTAATCAATACAAAGGGTATAAAATTCTTCTTCCTAATAAAAAGATTATTATATCCAGGCATGTTCTTTTCAATGAAAAAGTATTCCCCTTTGCAGAACAAACTGATAACAAAGTCCTTATCTGGACTAAACAAGGATGTTGTTCCTTCTCATGTTATTAATAATGATCCTACTTTTTCTGTTGCATCCCAGTTTTACAAGTCTTCTTCTTGGCATCAGGATCAGCACTCTGATGTTGATCATGCACACACTGAGCACTCTGAGCACTCTTTTTCTGTTCCTGCTAAATACCGAAGAATACGTTTAACAGCTTTCCAATGTGTATCCAACGGATTAGCCATATATTGACTAACTTTATTAACACTGAAAGCAATTTCTGGTCTAGTAATGGTAACATATTGCAAGGCTCCAACAATACTCCTATATTGTGAAGGATTTGCAATATTTGATGCCAGTGTGTGCATGATCAATTTTGTGCATTCTAAAGATAATATTTGATGCCAGAATGCACTTGAATAATTTTGTGCATTCTAAAGATAATATGCAGGGATTATCAATGAAGAAGAAGGAAAGGCACAAAAAGCCTGATATTGAACCAAGAGCGTGCATATACCATTCGCACGATGAAGAAGAGAACGCATGGATAGTTGACAAACATGAAAAACCTCCTTTAGCAATGATCAAGGGAGGTGTGAATCCAAGTGAGCGGGATTGGCATGGAAAACCGCACGATGAGGTGACAAACCTCATTTCGCAAGGATCATAATCGGAATTAACAGGCATCGAGCTAAAGACGTTAAATATAGCGCTTGTTGGGAGGCAACCCAACAGTTTTTGGTGTAGATTTCATTTTTTTTTGTGGGTGTGTTTCTTTTAATTTTGTTTCATTGTTGTGTGTAAAAAAAAAAACCCGAGTGTTGCTGTACGGCATCACGCACGGGTGACCTGTGCGCTAGGCGCACGCCCGTGCGTGCCCGGAGGGAGGAATAATGTGGCTTCGGCATGAAGCACGGGCAGCCCGTGCGCAAGGCGCACGACCCGTGCGTCCTTCAGCTAAGACAATATTAAGGTACAAAACTTGAAGTGATGGTTGAAAGAAGAAGTCCTAGCGATAGGAGGAGATGCCAAGGAGGGCCATTATCCACCACCACCCGCACAGTGAATCAGGTAAATCCACACAGTTTTATATTGAAATTCTATCTTCTCTTACGTGCGATATAATTTCATTTAAGTTTGGGGGAGAGATAGTTATTTTGATATGGAATGTGTGGATAGAAAAAAAAAATTGCATTAATTTTGTGTGTTTTCATATAGTTGCATGTAGAGCATTTTAGGTTGCATTTGCATTAGAAACACGTTTATTGTTTTAGCACATTTATTGCTTTCATAGATTTTGGGGAGTGAGTTGATCTCTTGATTGTAACTTGTGTTTGATTTTGAAAAATTTGTATTGTTTGGATTGGGTGTTGAGCATGAGTTGATTGAGCCATGAATAGATAACATTGAGCATGTTGATATGGAAAACTTGGTTTGATGCTTTGAATTACATATTTACAAGCCTGTGAGCTTTTGAGCCTTTACTGTTGTCATCATATGCAGTCTTGTTTGTGATTTGAGTGTATCATTCATGTTGTTAGAATTCTAGAACTTGCTCTGGTATCTCTATCAAAGTCACATGTTGTATGCGAATTGTGAAAATGATTAAAGGCCATTTTTGTTAGCCCTTCAAGCCTTTTGCTTACCTAATGATGTTGAAATCCTTAGTTGGCCAATTTGAGCCTATTGCCTAATCTTTTGTGATAGCCAAAATTCAAGCCTTATCATTGATATATATGTTACCCTATACTCGAGCGTATAACATTGAGTAAAGGGAATGAATGAGGGTGAATGGGTGAAATCAAAATTTTAGAAGGTGGTGTTAAAAAATTGGTTGATGGGAACAAAAGGGGAAGAAAAGGAGAAGAAAAGAATGTTGAAAACTCACAAAAGAGTCAAAAAAACAAATTGGCTTTATGAATGAGTTTTCTTTGAATGAACTTGGAGGTTAAGAATTGTAATGTGAATGGTTGAGTTTACAAAAGAAAGGGGATGGAGATAAGAGGAGTTGATGAAAATGAGAGATGATTTGAGTAGCATATTGAGCTTTAATGTAGATGATTTATCTGATCATCGGTCTATACGCTCGAGTTTGAGCCACTCTATCTATATTTTCCTACCCTAACCAAAAAGCCTTCATTACAACCAAAGAGAGAAAGTCCTTTTTGATTCACAAATTGCATACATTCTAGTGGCGGAGATATGAGACGATTTGCAAGCCTATGGTAATTCTACAATATTGAATTGAATTGAGCGTAAACACGTCCTATATTCATTCGAGATGAGAGTATACACTTGATCTTTGAGAGGCGTGATTCTTAGCATTTACCATGGTTTCTTTGATGTATGATATATGTTAGATGTTTGAGGCTTGGTCGATTCGTTGCTTGACACCTATGATGAACAATGCGAATTTTATGGAGTTGTTGTGCTTCTACTTTTCATTACTCCCAATCATGTTTTGTCTTGTTTTTAAAAGCGTTGACCGGGACGGCCAACAGTTTAAGTTTGGGGGTTTGATTAGTGTGAGTTTTGCATGTATTTTAGGGCATATTTATGGATATAATTGTGTATAAACATGCAATAACGCATATGAAATGGTATATATTCGCTCTTTGTGGAAAATGTGTTACGCTTTGCTTGTTTTGTAGGAATTTAACGATATTTGGAGTGATTTTGTGACAAATACGAGCATTGCCACCTAGAATCATCAAGAATCGAGCGATTACATCCAATTGGAAGCCAACTATATGGAGTCTAGAGTCATAATAATGAGTCTTGTGTCAAAAGAAGCATGGATGAGCAAACAACGAGGGGATTAACTTCAAGAAACATCCAAATGCGTCTGGAATTTCCAGCACTGGCAGGGTTTAGTATTTTGGCCATAACTCTCTCTACAAAATTGATATTGAGATGATTAAAGTGGCTATGGAAAGCGAAGAGAGAGGGCTACAACGCTTATGAAGACCCCACAAGCAAATTCGGAAGTTTTGGAGGCGCACGGCCCGTGCTTGTGACGAACGGGCCGACCGTGCTCACCTGCGAACCTGAAGAATCCTGAAGAACTTGAACTGACTTACGGCTTCGAGCACGGGCTGACCGTGCGTGTGGCGCACGGCCCGTACGTGGGTCGCAAAAATGTGATTTTTCACGGCTTGGAGCACGACCAGGTCGTGCGTGGGGCGCACGGCCCGTGCGTCTGTGCTGAAATGTCCAAAAATGACAGCACATTGACCTAGGCTTCAAAAAGGGTATAAATACCACTTTTTGGGGCGCACACCAAGGGAGGAAAGGTCTGGAAAAGACCCAAGAACACAAGAAATAGCTCAACTTCATCAAGGAAGAATCAATGGAAGAATCGGGTCGAATCAGAGCTTGAGGATTGAAGATAAATCGAGAGATTATCCATTTCCCTAAGTTTTCTCATTCTTTGTGCTTTAATCTTTCATTTTAGCTGGTCATGAATATGAACAATTTGTCTATGAGTTGTTTATTTGTAATGAGTAGCTAAACATCTTGTGATTTCCGGGTTTAGGAAGTAGATTAATTGAACTCTTGTTGAATGTTTTAATCTTGGTTGAAGTTATTATCTTGAAGCCTATTTGAGTACTTTGTTCTTATTCTTGTTTTATCACTTGGCCAATGATTTAACTTGTTTGATATATTGATTCATAATTCGAGAGATGAGCTTCAATATTAGATCTTGAGTACTTGACATGAATATTTGCATAATCGAGAGGTTTGTGAATATTTGTGAGGATATTTGATCTTTTGTGCATTTGGGAGTTGTGTATCTTATGTTGAGTAGAGATGCTAGCATAGATATTTCAATCTACACTTTATATACATCTCGAGAGGGAGGATAAAATACCGTTGTGATCATCTTATAGGCGTATTGATAATAACTTTGGCTTTGATTAAATCGGACAACAAGAGGAATATTAATTGAAACCATAATCCGGGAATCCATTTCATTCTCTTGATAATTCCATTATTCTTAGTATCTTGTATTCTTGTGGTTATTCTTGTCTTTACCTCCACAACAATCATCAAATTATGATCGTCTAAATAAAAATAAAACTATCTTAGTTCAATACTTAGCATATTAATTTATTAGTCTCCGTGGATACGACCTTGCTACCCTTTTCTATAACGTACACCGTACACTTGCGGTGAAGCTAAAAATAAGGCGAACAATTATGGCCTTCTTTTTAAAAAATCACAAGATTTTACTTTGATAGATTTTTCTGATAGTGATTGGGCTTAATATATTGATGATAGATGGTATACTTCTGGTATTTGCATTTATCTTGGGAAGAATCTTGTTTCTTGGGCTGCTAAAAAGCAGCATTCTGTTTCAAAATCTAGTACAGAAGCGGAGCACCGAAGTCTCGCTCAGATTGCCTCAGAAATGACATGGTTGTCCTATCAATTAATTGAGATGCAAGTTCCTTCCATTTCCAAACCAATAATTTAGGTTGACAACCAAAGCACCATATCATTGGCCTCTAATCCTGTTTTACATGCTCGAACAAAGCATATCGAGCTATATTATCACTTTGTTTGTGAAAAGGTGGCTGCAAAGGAACTTCAAGTCCATTACATTCCATCATCCCAGCAGATAGTTGATATTCTTACCAAACCTCTGAGCTACCAATTCTTCTCTTAGCTAAGGAATCGTCTAACTATCACTCCATTAGCTTTGTTCGCCAAAAATATTTTGGATCATACAACTACAAGTGTATAGTGTAGTTATAGAATAATGGCAAGCAAGGTCGTATTCCTCAGGGATTGATATTTGAAACACTTAGACTATAATAACATCGCATTCTAATTTTATTGAAGCGATCGAATATCCAATTTAAGTAAAAATTGAAAATAACAATAAAAATAAATAAATTTGTGAACCCCACAAGTATTTTCAACTACAGGAGCAACCTTAGGCACATAATCTCAACATGTTTCTTCAATATTAAATGCAATTAAAGTTTTAAAAATCAATTCATGCAATTCTATGGGTTCAACTTCTAAAATAGTTTATTCCCCCTCCCCGGCGGCACATAAGCAATAGATTAATAACAATTGTAGGTCCCCAACTCGATACAACTAATTAACTCCCAAAAGATCTATGAATTGAATGACTCCCCACAAACAGTTGTAGGTCTCCCGACTCGATACACCCGTTTATGTCTGAATTCAATTTTTGTCTTTGTTAGAACTCCTCTTCCAAATTTAGCACTAACAAATATGACATGCTAATTATTGATCAGATAAAAAGCAATTAAGAATAAGCACTCAATGTCATAAAATAAAAAGCATGAATTAATTAAGAAAACAAATAATCATATTTAACATTAATCCACAGTTTTGATTATGCCCCAAAGATCTGAAAGATAAGCCAAACATTGATTACAAATTCATAGACAAATTCGAAATCAACATTATGATATTGTTTAAGCACAGACAAGAGATCTAGACATAGAAAGAAAACCCCTTCTTGTCAGGATGGATTCCCCTCCTAAGCCTTCGAAGCTCTTGTGCTCCCGTAGATGCGAATGGCATTGTGGTGTTCTTCGCGACCTAGCCTCCCTCTCTCAGAAGATCTTCGATTCTTGCGTTCCTGTGAAATTTGATGTGTTTTCTTTGTATGCAGTGATATATTTTCGTGCAAGCCTTGGGTCCCTTTTATATATGCTTGGAAAGATCACTTGTAGAGTTGGAACGAGAACAGAACTCTAAAAAAATGCGTCTTGGCAGAGTCCCACACGGCCGTGTGGTCTGTTGCATAGCCTTCCCCACACGGTTGTGTGAGCTCACACGAGCTGGTGGTGCGATGTGATACCCTTTCCCACACGCCTGTGTGGCTTCACACGGTCCGGCCATGTGGGCCTGGTTCCGTCCCCTGTTTTGCCCTAGTTCACACGGTTGGGTGGTTTCACACCGGCATTTTCACATGTCACCACATGGTCCGACTGTGTGAAGTGTTTTTGTCCATTTTCTTCGTCGCTTTGATCTTCTCTTTGCATTCGTCATTCTTAGCCGGGCATTCCAACTGATATTTCTTCGTTTTAAGCTTCGTTTCCTGTAAAATAACAAGAATACGAAGTATCATAGCCTTTTAAGGAAACCAAGTAAAAACATACTAAATATGCATGCAAATGCATCAAATCTATATCATTTTAAGCCCCAAAATACACGTATATATTACACACATCATAGCCTCGCTTGAATTGAAGGGGGATGTTAGACATGAAATGAATTCAGCAAATTAGCATAGATGCTCTTATAAGCCACCGTTCATATCATATAATACCAGCAAGCTGCACCTCATAATCCTTGAAATGTGGAGATTGTTCCACTTGTCATCATCATACTATATGTAGTACAAATGAGGAATCATTTCTGTTATTTCCAGTTATACGTGGGGGAGGCTATATTCGATTGTCCAGTCCTATATATTGCCACCTCACTATCATTTTGTAATCAAGAAATATCTACTAAGAATATCTATTGAATTTACTTTCTCAGCTATGGTTTTTGTGGAATGTTTAATCACTTTCATACCATTTCTTTCACAAGGAGACAACTAGGGTTAACATAGTGTCCACTAGTATTACTTGTCAGTGAAAAGGTGTGACACCCATCCCTATTACTACTATTAGAAAAATATATAAATTACAATTCGAGAACATTGGCTCTATTTATAAGAACGTGTGATTTTTTTTTCCTTGTGACAATTTAGTAACTGACAAACATCGAAATAAAACCTGTACACAACAATAAAGTTCAAACCACATCTAAAAGAAAAAGGGCAGTCAACCATGTCTGTATGTGAACCAGCACACTATTTACATATATTTACAATAGAGTTTCAAAAGTTATAAACAGTACGAGTTCCTACATATAACACAACAAAAGCAAATCCAAAATGAACCCATGAACAAGCCTGACAGGTCGTCATCCATATCCATGATCTTCAAAACCTATAGAAGCTTCACTACCACACAGTAAGCCAACTAGGCATCCCCATGCTCACCTACAATGCATGAACAACGTGAGTTAAAGCTCAATAAGTAAAAATCATACATGCTAACGAAAAGATATTAAATACATACATAATGTATCCGAGATATCCTCTCAAGAATTCATGTTATTGAATAAAAATATAGTTCAACAAATTAATTTTCTTTTATTGGGCCCTTGGCCCCCTACTATGCATCGAAAAGAGCTCAATATCAATTATCATATGGCTAATATCCGATTGACATACAATCGGTGGACCATCCTCCTGTGACCACCAAATGTTTGCCTCATGCCTACAATACGATCCCCATGAAGTTATCCCACACGTTGCACCAATCATAAGGGCACTATCAAGTGGACCATCCTCCTGTGTCCACCAGGGGTACGCCTCATGCCTGTCCCGACGATCCTCCAGAAAGTCATCCCATTTGCGGTACCCGAACTATCATAAACATAAGCCACACAGGCCTCGGTGGACTAGTAGTGACCAACCAAACTATTTTCTTTTCAAAAGTCATGTTGTGCATGCCTCATCTCGACAATACTCTTATTGTGCATGCACGTGGAAATGCTAATGAATATCATGCTCAATTACCACAATCACCATTTTCAATATCCTTTAATCAGCATATACATGACAGGATACTGAATTATAGTACATTCATCAGGACACGAGAATCACATTTAATATAGATAAAACCCGAATATTATGTTCATGCATTGTAGTGCAGATGGATTTTTACTTACCTTTTTTTACTTGAGTATCCTATTGAAAGTTAGGTAATTATCTCTTCTCCCTAATCTTATGTGTAAGACAACCTATAAAAATGTAAGCTCTTAATTCTATTTTTAATCATTAAGTTTACTAATCAAAATCTTATGAAAGACTTTAAATGTTAAACTTAACTACTCTAGATATATTTGTAAACATACAGTTCAGACTTACTTGAACCCTAATATAACGCCCCATTTATTTTGTTGAGAATAATGAGTTTATGTCAGTTATTTAAATTAATTAGATATATTTTCTTATGATAATTATTGAGTTATTAGCATTTTATTTAACTTAGTATGATTACGTTAATATGGGGCTCGCGATTAATTAAAAGGATTAGTAAATATTTATAATGTGTGATTATTTATTAATGTAAATAAGGGTATTAGATTTCCATTATAAATGACTGACGTGGTTAAGTAGTTAAGGAATTTGTAGTCTCAAGATAAGTATTACTAACAAAAAAAAAGAAAAAAGAGGTTATCTTTTTTTTTTGAAAGGAAAATAACTTCATTAATAATTAAAGGTGCTGGAAATCGTCCAGCAACGATTGACAAAGAGGGGGTGGGATATGATCCCAGTCATAAGTCTCAGTTAACATATTTTTAGCAAAGAAGCAAAAAAATGAGCAACTAAATTATTATGGCTTCGAGTCCAAAAAATGCCGCTGAGTGAAAGTTGAGCCTTTGCTTCCATGACGTCTCTAAGGATGGCTTCGCAACTAATAGGGAAATTTGCTTCACCATTGAACGCGAGGATAATGGCAGCCTCATCCCCAAAGATCTCAATGAGGGATAAATTAAGCTGACGTCCAATAGTGAGCGCTTCACGAAGGGCAAGCATTTCTGCTACTTCGGCATCCACGATGCCTGGAAAGTTTTTGGAATACCCATGGAGGAACTTCCCTGAAGAATCGAAAATGATAACACCAGTCCCCGCACAAGAGTGAAAAGAGGAGATAGCACCGTCGAAGAAGATACTAGGTCCCGTGGGCGAAGGTTTAGTGAGGCAATTACTGATGAGTGAAACAGATGGTCTTTCGGGCAAAGAATATGCGGCATTAAAATCCTTAAGCTTAATATTTGTCGAGAAAGCGATGGAATGGGGGTCCGAGGAAATATTTTCGAATTTCATTTTATTTCGTGCGAACCAAATAAAGTCGCAGACCATAGCAAATATTTCGCACATGTCTTTTTCAAGATGCTCCAAGATATCATGGAACCATAGACGAAAAGATGGCTGCTCGTGAGAAGAGAAAAATTCCCACAACCCCACAATTTTCCATGTAGCAACAGCAAAGTCGCATCCAAGGAAAACATGAGATGCCGTAGGCATAGCAGCAGAGCAGAACACGCAGTCATCAGAGGTCTGCAGATTTCAAATTTGGAGGTTTTCCGCTGTGGCTATCAACCCCGTAAGACAATGCCACATGAATAATTGTGTACTATGAGGGATCCGAAGCTTCTATAATATTTTTCCATGTAAGATCAGATGGAGAGTTAGAGGAGCCGCTGAGTTGCAGGATGAAATCGGAGTCCGGGGCGGAGATAAGTGCATGATAGGTCGAGCGAACGAAAAATTTACCATTCGTCGAGAACCCTAAACTTCTGGCTTATTAAATAGTCATGTAACCTAATATTCACATAAGAGAAGTAGAGGAAAAGAAGCGGCGCTGGCTTCCACAACTGAATATTCAATCTGTAAGCCTTTTCTTCATAAATCATTTGATTATTTTAATCATTCATGGTGTATTACAAAATACAAACTAAAGTTGCATGTGAAGATTTGAATTGGAGGGGGGCTTTAACGTAAACAACAGAGGGGGAAAAAAAACTTAGTGCCTTAACTAGTGGAACTTGGTAATCATTCCAGTCCTCTTCTTTTAACTATTAGATTATTTTAATTTGTGTAAACATATGTTAGATTTCCATGCATAGAGATAAGGGATATTGTTTGCTAAATTTCGAAACAAGTGATTAATTCTCCTGGAATAATCTTGTAAATGTTGAAAAGTCATTCACTTCATATATATGTTTATGAATTACAGTGACTAGTCCACTACTTTAATTATACATCATAACGAATGGTTTAATTGCTAAGATTTCAATTTCATAATTGAGAATTTTGTATGATTAGAAGAGGGGTGTTGGAAATTTTTGGTTGATGACTATATTTATAGTAAGATCAGTTAATACTAAAGACTACATATTAGGAAATTATTTTTACTTTTTAGACGTTTGTTAAGTTGGTTTTATACCAACGTATTGAGTATTATAGACTAGGATTTTGTGTTGTTTTTGGGTATTTTAGTGTCGTTTAAGTCAATTTCATGTCATTAGTTGTCGTTAAAGAGTCGGTACAATTCTTGGTTGCCGAAATTGGTCAAAAACGGTGAAAAACGTGTTTGAAGGGATAAAATCGCATTTTAGAAGTTGAAAAGCGGAAAAATATGGTTCACAGACGAGCACCGCAGCGCCAAAACCCCCACGCCGCAGCGCGGGAGGTTAAAACAGTACCGTGTGCATGACGGAGGAGCACTCAGCGCCCGGAAGGAGGCGCCGCAACGCGCTAGCGGGCATCGGCATAGTCTTCAGTGCGCGCAGCGCCCGATAGGGGGCTCCACAGTGCGCGTCCGGCGAGAAAAGTTGTGTTATTTTATTTTTTTTGGGCTTTGACGGATTTTTGTGCCTATAAATATAACGAAAGACGCATGGAACAAGGGTTGGATATTTTGGAGAGCACAAGGGACGATTTTGAGAAAGGAGAAAGAGTTCGGGACGAGATTTGAAGGCATCTATCTTCTGGAAACAGAGAGAAATCTTCCTTTAATCATTCTGAATTATTTTTCTAGTATCTTTGTTGAACCCTATCGATGTATAATTATTTCTTTATGAGTTTTTGTACATCCAACATGAGCTAAACCTACTTTTGTAGGGGATTGATGTAACTTACGTTTGAACCTATGTTTTGATTTCCAGTTTATGAAATTTGCATGTTAGTTAATCTATTTGTGTTATTTGAATTGATTGCATCTGAATTATCTGATCAATAGTTTAGATTGTTTGGCGTGTTTGATTTGACACTCGAGAGACGTAATTGAACGCCTGGCCATAGAATAGCACAACCTAGGGTTTCATAGAACCGAGAGGTTTATGAATCTTTTGAAGCCTGTGATAGAATATTCATCGAGCATATTAGGGTTTAATTTATGATTTTTATAGAGATATTGAAATCAGAATTGGAACCTAGAATCACTTGGCACTCGAGAGAGAAAGTGATAACCGGTAGGAATATTGGCTTATAGATTAATAACTTGTCATTAATGAACTGGATTGAGAACATAGAGGATAACTAGGTGAATCAACCCTCTAGAATTCATCTTCTAAGTGTTTGATTATTTGTCTGAACCAATTGTATGCTTAATTTTAGTTTTGTTTTTTGTTTAACAACAATCACTCTCTTTTCGATTTCTAGATATAATTAACCTATTTTAATTATGGTATTTAGTATAAAATTCGATAACAATCCCTGTGGAGACGATAACCCCACGCGATCAACGTTCATATTGTTTAACTGTCTTTAGTTTGTGATGGTTTTAGTTGGCCTTGTTGGAGAACAGAAGAACTTTGGATATAAGTCAATTAGTCATGTGAAATAAATTGACTATGCGAGTAGTTGTATTTGAAACCAATAGTTATAGATATGATTGTAAATACCAACAATGTTAGACATGTCTTGTATTAATATATGTTATTTTAAATCTATTAGACTGATTAGTATTTATTTTACAATTTTAGATTAAGATTCATTTTGTCAACGTAAATTGGAGGTTCAGATATTGATTACCAGGGTTCAGGTAAGTACATCTCTCACCTGCAATATGATTAGTTTAATGCTAATGTTAATGTTTTATGCCTATGAGCCCATATATTGTGCATGGATCATGTTAAGATTATGTGTTTCTTAGTTTGCTTGAGTAAACCTTGTATTTTATTACATACCAGATTGCACAAATAAATATAAAGGAGGTTAATTAAACAAGCATTAATCAGTAAAATTATATTAAGAAAACCTGCCATCCGTACAGATCCGTACCAACACTCATTGGCCAATAATACCAATCATTGTGCAGCTGTTATATTCTATTATTTATCCTATAGGATTGTGACAGCTGGTTGTACCGTTATAGCTATAGATTCTCTAGATTATTCCTCATTTGTGTATATATATCAGGCCCTCTCATGCTAAGAAATGTATCAATGAAAATATCTCTTTTACAATTCCTGCTTTCATAACTTTCTTGCTTCTGCTGCTATTCTTATTAAGTATGAATCATTTATTTTTCTTTTATGGTATCAGAGCGGGTTAATTCCTGCATCTGATACTTATCTTTCATTTTTTATCCCTTTTCTCTATTCTCATATGGACCCTAGAATGAATGTTGGAAATAATCCAGCAGGAGTTCAAGTTGTCTAGCCACAAGGGCAACTTTTGACTGTGAAACTTTCTGAAAATAATTTTTTGGTATGGAGGAAGCAGGTTCTTGTTGTTGTCCGTGGTTATGGATTGGAGGGTTACCTTGATGGCACTCTACTACCACCAGAAAGAATCTCGGTTAATGATGACAATCAAAAGATCCTTAACCCGAATTTCTAGCTTGGACTAGACAAGACCAACTTCTCATGTCTTGGATCTTGTCATCCTTGAGTGAAAGCAATTTAGTCTCTACTTTTTGATTAGAGAGTTCCAAGGCTGTCGGGGAGGCTCTTGATATTAGCCTTGCCAGTCAAAATGGAGCTAAAATCATGCAATATAAAGTGCAACTTCAAACTCTTAAGAAGGGGACTCTGTCTATGAGAGATTACCTTAACAAGATTAAATCAGTGTGTGATTTACTTGCATCAGCTGGACATGGGATTGATGAACCTGATGAAGTCCTGCATGCCTTATTCGGACTTGGGCCTGAATACAACCCAGTCATTGTGTCTATCACCTCAAGAGTTGAGCCCTGTAGCTTGAGGGAAGCTCATGCTATTTTACTAAGTTATGTGAATAAACTGGAAGTCAGTGATAACATGAGTAGTGCTGAGACCTTTTCTGTGAATCTAACTACACAAGGTCCATCACCTGGTTTTAGAAGATGAGCACCCCAAAATTACAGAGGAAGAAACACTAATCAGTTTCAAGGTAACATAGGAAGGGGTGCTGGAAGAAATGGTAATTATAGAGGAAGAGGTGGTCGATTTAGAAATGGACCTCGTTGTCAAATATGTCATTACATGGGACATATGGCTGATAAATGTTTCTACAGAGCCAATCTCAGTTTTGTCCCAGGAAATGGAAGAGGAAATTACTTCCAGTCTCAGACTCAAGCTCCAAGTGTCAATAATGAATATGCAAATCTCATTAATCAGCCTCCTGCTGTTAACATTGCTAGTACTTCTGGCTCTGAATCTGTTCAAGATATTAGTTTGTATCCAGATAGTGGAGTAACTAACCATGTTACTTTTGATATGGGAAACCTGAATGTTGCTGTAGATTATCAATGACCAGAAAGGGTGCAAACAACCAATGGATCAGATTTGAACATTGCTCATTTTGGTAATTCTATAGTAAAATCTTCCTGCAAGAACTTTCCTCATTCATTTCTTCTTAAAAACCTTTTACATGTCCCACAAATTACCAAGAATCTCATAAGTGTTTCTCAATTTGCCAAGGATAATGATGTATTTTTTGAATTGTATCCATCTTTTTGTCTTGTCAAGAGTATTGCAATAGGGATGGTGTTGCTCAAAGGAACCCTTAAGGATGGTCTATATAGCTTCAACCTTCATCAGTCCAGTCACTCAACCATTCCTCCTGACAGTCACCCTCAATGGATTTCTCCTGTTATCCATTCAGCAGAACTGAAGAATAAATTTGATCTTGAGACTTGGCACTCTAGATTAGGCCATGCTTCTTATGATGTTGTCAAACGACTTTACAAAGTTGTAATATTCCATTTGCTGCTGATGAAAATCAGTTTATAAGCCATTCTTGTATGAAATCTAAATTTCACAAGCTTCCATTTCCAGATTCCACTACTTAGGGGTATGAAACCTCTAGATCTCATTGATATACAGATCTTTAGGGGCCAAGTCCCATTAAGTCTTTTCTTGGTTTTTCTTACTATGTTAGTTTTGTTCATCAAGCTACTAGATACACTTGGATATACCTTTTAAAACTTAAATCTGATACTACTCAAGCCTTTATTCACTTCAAAACTCTTGTTGAAACACAATATAATAAGAAAATCAAGTGTGTGCAAAGTGATGGTGGGGGAGAATTTGTTGCACTCTCTCATTATCTTGCCAATCATGACATTATACATTGATATTCTTGCCCCTACACACCTCAACAAAATGGATTGGTTGAACAAAAACACATACATATAATTCAAGTTCCCCTTGCTCTTATCAATCAATCCAATGTACCTCAAGCTCATTGGGATGAGGCTGTTACTAGTGCAATCTTTCTTATTAATAGAACTCCTTCCAAGATTCTCAATTATAAAACACCTTTTGAACTTCTCACATGTCACAAACCTGATTACCATTTCCTCAAGACATTTGGATGTTTATGCTTTCCATATATGAAACCATACAACAAACACAAACTCCAACCAAAGAGTGTTGCAGCTGTCTTCATAGATTACAGTCCCAAACAAAAAGGATACATAGTTTTACTTCCTAATAACAAAATCATCATTACCAAGCATGTCTTATTTGATGAAAAAATATATCCCTTCACTTCTCAGAATTCTGAATTTTCTTCTAAGGCTGACACACCACAATACACTACCACTGCTCCTCCTCAAATCTTCAATCCTGTTCTTTTTCCTGACAGACCACAAACTCCTCAACCTACAGCCAGTGTCAATACCACACCTGAAACTGAATTCACCCTTGTTGTTTACCCTGATTCTCCTAGAACTGAGTCTCATCCTACTGTTTCATCTAGCTCATCCTCTATGATTCCTATTGCAGGAGAAAGACTTACTATTGATTTACCTATTGAGCATGATCATAATTCTGATGTTTATTCTAACCCTTTGCCTGATTCCATGACAGGGAGACATCCTATGGTGACAAGATCTAAGGCTGGAGTGTTTAAGCCTAAGATCTTTTCTGCAACTGCTGTTTTATCAGAACCAAGGACATATAAAGAAGCATTATCTATTCATGAGTGGAAAGATGCTATGCAGAGGGAGTATGATGCTTTAATTAAGAATAAAACTTGGACCTTGTGTGAGTTACCTCCGGATAAGCAACTTGTGGGATGCAGATGGGTTTACAGGGCTAAAACTAATGCTGATGGAACACTAGCTAAGTACAAGGCAAAAGCTTGTGGCTAAAGGATACACTCAAACTCCTGGCTTTGATTATCATGATACATATAGTCTTGTGGTTCAACCTACAAGCATAAGAGTGGTTCTGTCACTTGCTTTATCTTGTGGTTGGAAAGTTAGACAATTGGATGTGGACAATGCTTTCCTTAATGGTGATCTTGATACAGAAATTTATATGGACCAACCTTCGGGTTTTGAACAACACATGATGAAGCCTATGGTCTGTAAATTGTAAAAATCCCTATATGGACTCAAGCAAGCCTCTAGAGCTTGGTCAAGTAAACTTGGAAGTTTTTTGTGTTCCCTTGGTTTCTCTATGTCAAAAGCTGATTCATCTATTTTTTACAAACATTCTGATAACACTTCTATCTACATTTTGGCTTATGTAGATGATATTATAATCACTGTGAGTTGTGAAAATGATGTTGAAGTGATCATACAGCAGCTTGGGCAGCATTTTTCTCTTAAGGACATGGGGTGCCTTAGCTATTTTTTGGGGATTCAATTCACTTATTCGGAAGCTGGAATTTTTCTTAGCCAAAGAAAATATATTCAGGATTTATTAGCTAAGGCAGGAATGAAAGATGCTAAAGAACTCACCACTCCCATGGTGAGCAATCCACCTCTATCTAGATATGATGGACAACCGTTTGTTGATGCCAGTTTGTACAGGAGTATAGTTGGAGGTCTTCATTATGTTACAGTTACAAGACCAGAGATCAGTTACTCTGTCAATAAAGTGAGTCAATTCATGCAATCACCCTCAGATAGACATTGGAAGGTTGTTAAACGCATCCTCAGATACTTGGCAGGCACCTTACATCTTGGCTTGCAATTTACTCCTTACAATTCTTTTAATTTGACTGCTTATGTTGATGCTGATTGGGGTTCTGATCCGGATGATAGAAGATCAATCTCTGGATTTTGTGTTTTCATGGGAAAGAATTTAATTTCTTGGAGTTCCAAGAAACATACATTAGTATCTCGTTCCAGTACTGAGGCAGAGTATAAGAGTTTGGCATATGCTATTTGTGATCTCTTATGGCTTCAATCCTTTTTCCAAGAATTAAAAATCTCTCAGTCAAATAGTCCAGTTGTTTGGGTTTACACTTCATCACTCAAGGACTAAGCACTTTGAACTTGACTTACACTTCATACGGGAGAAAGTTATTCAAAAACTTATTCGGGTTCAGTATGTTCCATCATTAGATCAGATTGCGGATTTATTTACAAAAGCTCTTTCGGGATAATTCTTCACTCGATTGCACAACAAATTGAATATTGTTCCAACACCTTGTTCGAATTGAGGGGGCATATAAAGGAGGTTAATTAAACAAGCATTAATCAGTAAAATTATATTAAGAAGTCTTGCCATCCGTACAAATCCGTACCAGCACTCATTGGCCAATAATATCAATCATTGTGCAGCTGTTATATTCCCTGATTTATCCTATAGGATTGTGACAGCTGGTTGTTTGCATTAACTCATTTTAGTTTATAAAAAAAAAGTTATACTATCTTTCTTTATTAACTCAAAGGCTTTATTAGATGACTTTATAATAATTTAAGTAGTTCTTAAATTATGAATTAATTAACACCTAGGGGGTGTTACACCTAACCATCTCAAACGCCTTTTGAATCCTTTCATCCACCAGTTCTATTAATCTACAACCAGGTGAAATATGTATCCCCATAATTAGTTTTTATTTTTTAATTTTATTGTTAATTCTTTTCTCAAAAAAAAAATTATTGTTAATTCCCGTTTAGCATCTCTTTAATCATAATACTACTTGTCAGTGGTGAAAATAATGCTCCATTTTTTCGGTTGTATTGAATAATGCTGCTGCATCTTTTAGATTCATGCTTCTGTTGAAATTCTATGAACACAGGTTCTTAACACAATACAACATATTTATGTATTTTGTAATGTATAGATAGTATGATTTTACTGTATACATATCGCAATTTAAAAATTTGATCGCATTCCATGAGACAATAAGGCTTGTGTTGAAATCTTTGAACATAGGTTGTTAACACAGTACTGCATACTTAAATATTTCGTAATACATAGATAGTACGGTTTCACTATATACATATCGCAATTTAAAAAATAGATTGCATTCCAAGAGACATTGAAACTTGTGTTGAATTCTTTGAACAAATGTTGTTAACAAAATACTACATATTTAGGTATTTTGTAATGTATAGATAGTGTGATTTCACTGTATATATATCGATATTTAAGTAAAGATTGCACTCCTTAAGACATCGAAGCTTATTTTGAATTCTGTGAACATAGGTTGTTAACAAATAATTGCATATTTAAGTAATTTGTCATGAATAGCTAGAAAGGTTTCATTTTATACTTATCGAAAATTAAAAATTAGATCACATTCCATGGGAAATTGTAGTAATATTTATAAGATAAAATGGAGGAATATTTATATCATATATACATCATAATTACATATTCAGATCAGTATTCAGACTAGTTGTTTATTGTATCGTAATTAAAATTTAATTATATTGCATATTTAAGTGAAATGTTTTGTATCAATAATAACTCTTCACTGTATGAATAAAAAAATTAATATTTAAAAATTCTTCACTGCAAAATTAGGTATCTAATTTGGTATTCTTATTAATTATTTATTGTATCAGACAACACAGGTTATTCAAACCTACTGTAGGTCAACATCATGGATGGATGTCAATGTATTGCCGCCACAACAAGCAAAAATCAAAGGGAGTGGGAGCCGTGTGAAAAGTCGGATACAAAGTCAAAAAGAGAAGGCTATCAAGGCGAACACCAAATTGAAGAGGTGATGTGGTTCGTGTGGCGAAGTTACAACCCACAATAGTAAAACATGCCCCAAACAAGCTGAACCATAATGAGATTTTAATCAATTTTTAATTGTTTCCCTGTTTTTTTTTGTCTTGACAAAACTGGTTCATTGATATTTTACAGTTGTTTTCCTATTTTTTTTCTATTGTAAACATTAAACTATATGCATTAAAATTATACTATTTACACAGTATAAAATGTTATACATATGCAGTATAATAATAATACTTATATGTAACTGTGCAGAGTATGCATGAAAACTAAACTTACATATAACTATGATAAATATGCAGTAAAATTGTATTCAATAAGCAATAAAACTAAACTAAGTATACAACTGAGCTAAATAAGACTACATGCATTAGGAATATGCAGTATAAAAAATACGGCATATGGTAACTATGCACTAAAATTTCATTATAATATACAATAAGGTTTCACTAAGTATGCGGTAAGAATGCACTAAATATGCAGTAACGACTAAGTATTCACTATGCACTAAAATTATACTTATTTCACTATACTAATTATGCAATAAAACTATATTGAGTATACATACCATTTTATTTTAGTTTACAGAATACTTACGGTCCATTATAATTTCAATCCACTGAAAACAGAACAAAAACAAAAACAAAATAGAGCTTTAGTGCAACAAGTCATACAACATTCATGAAATTTTAACTAAAAACAATCCCTGCTACATCATAGTTAAATTATCTAATAAAAATCATATTAGCAGTACACAACTATTTCGGCCCAAAAGACTATAAATTAAGATTCAACGATCAAATCCAAAAGGACTATTATATAAAGATTATTCCCCAAAATATTCAAAAGATTTACTTCTCCACAACAAAGGCAACAATTTAAAATTTCATATAATCTCCTTCCCAGTCCAGAACTTCCTTGCCTCTACCAAGTTTATTTTTCTTGCTCATTGTTCTCTTTAGTGATTAGCGCATAACCAGAGGCGGTCGACGTGGTGTTGTAGGTCCCAAGGGGTGTGAAGTAAGGTTTAGAAGGGGGGGTTGAATAAACCTTACCAAATTTTCGAACTTTTAGTCCTTTTAAAATATAAAAGAGTTAACTCAAACAATTTGTGTCCTTGATGGGATGCTAAGTTGGTTATTCGATTGAGTTAGCCACTCAGCGGACTCGATAGAGTTTGTTGATAGAATAACTCTATTTGTTTAACCTTTACTTTAACTTGGCTGTATTGGTTTTATCAGCGGAAGACTTAACACCCTTAAAAGTTTTAAGTATGTTTTAACACTTGATTCTTTAGCACTTGGTGATTAGTCAGTTGGATAGCAAATATGAGTTTTATCAGCAGATATGATATAAGTATGCAGAAAAGTAAATGCACTGAAAAATAAATGACACAGATAATTTTTATAGAGGTTCGAAGATGGGGTAATTCTTCTAATCCTCTCTTCTCCAACTCCTGGAGGAATCCACTAAGTAACAGATCAGTTTACAAAGTGGTGAACAGTCTAGAGACAACCTTGATCATACAGCTGGCTTCTCTTCCGACTCAGCTTCTTCACAGGGCAGCTGCCTTGCTACTTCAGCTCACTTCTCAAGCTTCTTGGATTTGATCACAAAGCCCTCCAATAATTTGATACTCATTCGACCTTGAACCTTTCTACGATCCTCCTTGGAAAGTAGACCCCTCTTTGATGCTTCAAAGTTTTCCTCTTCAACAGGTTTGAAGTAGTCTTTCCTTCACAGCTTAGTGTTGGATTGATTTCCTTCGAGTTGTAGGCTTGAGGATTTGCTTGAATGTACTTGAGAATATTTGCAGGTTGTTGCTTGAATATTGCTTGCTTGTTCTTGGTTCAGGTAACCTTTTCTCAATGAGTTTCCTCAGCCTTTTATAGTGAACTTTTGAAATTTTGCCCGTTAAAGAGATAGGCTAATTTCAAAAGTCACTTAAGATCGTTGGCTTGTCTTGTTGCAGTCCTTGATGTTGACATTTCCTCGTATTTAATGTCTTGCAACATTGCAGCGTATCTGACACTTGGAGTAGTGATTCCCATTGGTTTGTTCCTTTTGCACACAACTGGAACCAACACTTTATCTCTGACAACTTTAACATGTTACCATTCTATTGGGAAATTATTTTAAAGATTTTGATGAATGCCATGTAAAACTTAGATTAGAATGTTGGCACCCCATTTTCCTTGTAATTTTCATTGTAATAGATATGGCTGATCGAGCTGAGTCAAGTCAGCTATGCCTGGGAATACAAGAAGTCAACTGAAGAAGTGAAGTGAAGACTCCGCTGTGGAATAGCTGAGTAGGGCCAAGATAGAAGATTAAGGACTCAACTGAAGACGTAACAGCTGAGGGACAGCTGTGTGAAGAGTCAGTTAAGTCAACTTGAGGAGCCAAGTCACAAGTTGAAAGTGACAGATGAGTCTTAAAATGATTGAGAAGACTCAAGTCACCTGGGGAAAAAGGCAGCTGCAAAGAGGAGTCAACTGAAAAGAATCCGTTGCACAGAAGTCAAGAACATTACCTAAATGAGTAATACACCCATGCTGCCATGTCTTAAAGTGCTCAGACTCAGAAGCGTGCAAAAGGAATGAACCAATGGGAAGCACTGCACCTCGTGTCAGAACCTGAAAATCTGAACACTCATTAAATACGACGAAAGGTCTACATCTCAAGATTGAAGACCAAAAAAAGACAAGCCAACGAACACAAGTGACTTTTGAAAATCAGCCTATCTCTTCAATGGGCAGATTTTTGAAAGTTCACTATAAAAGGCTGAGGAATTTCTTTGAGAAATGGAAAACCTGAACCACGAACAAGAAAGCAATATTCAAATTGTAACCTGCAAAATATTCTCAAGATATTCAAGCAAAAATCCTCAAGCCTAAATGTCGAAGGACATCAATCCAACACACACCAGTGAAGGAAGGATAACTTCAAACTGTTGAAGAGGAAATTTTTTGAAGAATCAAAGGGGTCTACTTTCCAAGGAGGATTGTAGGAAGGTTCAAGGTCGAACCAATCTCAAGTTATTGGAGGGCTTCGTGATCAAATCCAAGAAGCTTGAGAAAGTGAGTGAAGTAGCAAAGTAGCAGTGCCACGCCTGTGAAGAAGTCGAGTCGGAAGAGAAGCGCCTATGTGACCAAGGCATCTCTAGGCGAGTCAAGGAGCAAGCCGGTGTGTGATCAAGAATTGTCTCTGGGGATCGATAACCACTTTGTGAATTGATCATTACTTAGTGGATTCCTCCAGGAGTTGGAGAAGAGAGGATTAGAAGAATTACCCCATCTTCGAACCTCTATAAAATTTACTTGTGTCATTTACATTTCAGCATACTTACATTTCTGCACATTTATCTGCTGATAATTTGCTGTCCAACTGATAAATAACTAAGTGCTAAAATCAAGTGTTAAAATAAAGTTTAATCAAATTCAAGGGTGTTAAGTCTTCCGCTGAAAAACTCATCACAACCAAGTTAAGGTTTAGACTAAACAGCAGGAGCTGAGTACTCTAAGTCACATAGCTGATGAGAACAAAGAACTGAAGGCTGAAAATACAAAACTAATAGCAGAGATAGCGGTTATTGAAAAGAGAGAAAATGATCTTAAAAATGTGATTGCCTCATTTACAAAGGTATCCAAATCATTGGATGACCTTATCATGAGTCAAAAAGAATGTGGAGATAAGACAGGCATAGGATTCAATTCCTTTGTGCACAGTCAAACTCCCAGAGTGATTTTGGAAAAAGGATCTTCAAGTAATGAATCATCTCAAAAATCCAAAACACCAAAGGTTGCACCCACATTTATTTCAAAGCACAATCACAAACAAACTGGCCTTGGATATAAAGGAAAAGGAAAACGACCCGAGTTGAGTATCTTTGAGAGGACAAGCGAGAAGAAATCCGTGAGAGTTCCTCAAAGAAACTCCAAATAGGTAGTACACTGTGAAGAATAAACAGAGCTACCAAAAACCCCAAAAGTTTTATCAACGAAACACATATGATGGGAATGGTAGAGATTACCCAAGTCAAGCTGACTGGAATAATGTGACATATCAGCAAAGACCAATGGAATACAAGCCTAAATGGCAAAGACCTAGAACTCAGCAAAGGTCATTCCAAAGGCAAATGAGCTATTATCATCACACATTTGCACCCAGGCACTACACACAGAAATATCACAACAACACAAAGAAGGCAATTGCTAAAATACACACACAGGCATACAGACAAAAGAGACAGCTGTATGTACCAAAAGCTCCCAAACAATTTGCCAAAGTAAGCTATGATTATGGCATAGATAGATGGCAACCTCTTAGAATCAAATCATTTGGCTATAGGTTGGTTGGATCATCTTACAACACTAACCCCTCAGGACACAGACAAGAATGGGTACCTAAAAACTAATTTCCTTGATTGCAGGTTCAAGGAACAGCTGAGTGCCAAGGAACCTGGTACATGGATAGTGGCTGTTCCATACATATGACAGGAAACAAGAAACATCTGTCAAAATTCAAGGAGATTAGAGGCGTAAAAGTTATATTCGGAGGAAATGAAGCTCCAGGGGAAATCAAAGGGACAGGATCCATCAAGAAAAATGGATTGGAAATTACAGATTTTGCTTATGTTGAGGGACTCAACTTCAACTTGCTCAGCATAAGTCAACTCTGTGATAAAGGCTACAATGTTGGATTTAATATGGGAATGTGCCAAATCAAGGATGCTGAATCAAATGAAATAGTGCTGCAAGGATCAAGGAAGAAAAATATGTATGTGGTAGATTGGTCCACTGCTACACCAAGCACCTCTTTGTTAGCAAAGAGCACAGCCGAATCGAGTCAACTCAGCTCAATTAACCCTAGCTCATTCTTGAGCTCTTCAAATCTTGATTCACATAGAGACTTTGTGAATATATCAGCTAACTGCTTATCAGTTGAGATGTATTCCAAGGTGATGTCTTTCTTTTTAACGTGATCTCCGATGAAATGATATCTGACATCAATGTGCTTTGTTCTTGAATGAAACACAGGATTTTGAGTGATTGCAATAGCACTGGTATTATCACACATAATTGGAATTTCTTTTTCTTCAATCTCATAGTCTCTCAGCTGATGTCTCATCCATAAGACTTGGGCACAACAGCTGCCCGCAGCTATGTACTCTGCTTCAGCTGTGGATGTTGCTATTGAGTTTTGCTTCTTGCTAAACCAGAAAACCAATCTATTTCCAAGCATTTGACATGTACCTGAAGTACTTTTCGTGTCAACTCTGCATCCAACATAGTCTGAGTAACCAATAAGCTTGAATCCTCCTTCTTTTGGATACCATAAGCCAACTTCCTGGCATCCCTTCAAATATCTTAGGATTCTCTTAGCTGCAGTCATGTGGCTCTCTTTGGGTGCAGATTGAAATCTTGCACATACACCTCCGCAAAGGTGATATCGCTTTCTTTGGTCATTAAATCTGCAGTGATGATACAATGAGTGCTTTATGTCTAGTTTGATCTCTGACTTTGCCATCGCATCCATGTCCATCTTGAGTGATGTATTCATTGGAATTTTCACAGAGGACTTCTCTTCCATTCCAAGTTTCTTCATTAAATCTCTGGTGTATTTTGTTTGACTTATGAAGGTTCTATCCTTTAATTGCTTGACTTAAAGTCCTAGGAAGAAAGTCAGTTCTCCCATCATGCTCATCTCAAATTTGCCTTGCATGAGGTCTGAGTACTTGTCACGCAGCTCCTTGTTTGTGGATACAAAAATGATATCATCCACATATATTTGGACAAGCAGTAATTTCTCTCCATCTTGAATTCTGAAGAGTGTTCTGTCAACTTTGCCTTTGGTAAATCCATTGTCAGTTAGGAATTGAGACAATGTATCATACCATGCTCTTGGTGCTTGTTTCAATCCATACATTGCCTTCTTGATCTTATAAACTTTGTCTCCAATGGTTTTCTGCTCAAAACCTGGAGGTTGTTCAACATAAACTTCTTCCTCTAACAGTCCATTCAGGAATGCACTCTTCACATCCATTTGATAGACTGTGAAGTTCTTGTGTGCAGCATAGGCAAGAAACATCCTTAATATCTTGCAACATGAGCAAAGGTTTCATCAAAATCAATGCCCTCTTCCTGGCAGTACCCTTTGGCTACCAATCTTGCTTTGTTTCTTACAACATATCCTTCTTCATTCATCTTATTTCTGAAAACCCATTTTGTGCCAATTATATTCTGATGGGTTGGCCTTTGCACTAATTCCCATACTTTGTTCCTTTCAAACTGATTCAGCTCTTCTTGCATGTCTTGAATCCAATGAGTGTCCTCCAATGCTTGAGACACACCTTTTGGCTCTATTTGGGATATAAAACAAGTGAACATAGCTTCCTGATGTGCTCTATATCTGGTTCTTATGCCATCTCTTACATTTCCAATGACTAACACTGGTGGATGGTCTCTCAGCCATCTCACATCAGGTTGTAGTAAGTCTGCTGGATTCAGTCGTCTCGCAGCTAAGTTGTCTTGAGCAACTCTTTCATTTTCATTCAGCTGCAGACTTTCCAGCTGTCTTTGAGATTCAGCTATCTCATATTCATCTGGGTTGATTGCTCTTACTTCAGCTTCAACATAAGGACTCTTTTGCATTGTTGGCTGATTCAACTTATCAGCTAACTCTTCAATGTCTTCTCCATTCACATTTGGTTCATCAAAAACCACATGGATGGACTCTTCTATTACCATAGTCCTCTTGTTCAGCACTCTATAGGCTTTGCTCTCAGCTGAGTATCCCAAAAAGATACCTTCATCAGCTTTAGCATCAAAAGCCTTCAGATTATCTTTTCCATTGTTGTGGATGAAGCATTTGCATCCAAATATCTTGAAATACCCAACATTTGGCTTTCTCCCATCCAAATTTCATAGGAGTCTTGGTCAATGCTGTTGATCATGCATCTATTTTGAGTATAACATGCAGTGTTAATGGCTTCAGCCCAAAATCTTTTAGGCAATCCGGCTTCAGCTAACATGGTCCTTGCAGCTTCCTTGAGAGTTATGTTTCTTCTTTCTGCTACTCCATTCTGCTGTGGAGTCCTTGCTGCAGATAACTCATGAGCAATACCATTTTCAACACAATACTGAGTTATTATCCCATTGACAAACTCAGTTCCTCTATCAGACCTTATTTTTATAATGGTTTGGCTCTTTTCATTTTGAACTCTTTTCATCAGCTGTGGTAGCTTCTGCAGAGTTTCCTTCTTTTTACACATGAAGATGGTCCATGTATACCTTGAATAATCATCTACTACCACAAAGGTGTATTTCTTTCCACTTATGTTGGCTGGTTCAACTGGACCAAATAGATCCATATGCAACAGATATAAAATCCTTGTTGAAGAAGGACTTGGCTTATCCTTGAATGAAGATTTGATTTGTTTTCCCATCTGGCATGCATCACATATATTTTCTTTCTTATATACTGAGTCTGGCAATCCATCAACAAGATGACTCCTTGCAAGCTTGTTGATTGTCTTGAAGTTCAGATGACTCAGCTTCTTGTGCCACAGCCAACTTGATTCGGTTGTGCTTTTTAGCTAGCAGACAAGTGATTGGTGTAGCAGTAGACCAATCTACTACATACATATTCTTCTGTCTTGATCCTTGAAGCACTATTTCCTTTGATTCATCATCTTTGATCTGGCACACTCCCATATTGAATCCAACATTGTAGCCTTTGTCACAGAGTTGGCTGATGCTTAACAGGTTGAAGTTGAGGCCTTCAACATAAGCAACATCTGTGATTTCCAATCCATTCTTTTTATAGATCATGTGTCTTTGATCTCCCCTAGAGCTTCATTTCCTCCAAATATGATTTTTGCACCTTTAATCTCCTTGAATCTTGACAGATTTTTCTTGTTTCCTGTCATATGTCTGGAACAGCCACTATCCATGTACCAGGTTCCTTGGCACTCAGTTGTTCCTTGAACCTGCAATCAAAGAAATCAGTTTTTAGGTACCCAAACTTGTCTGGGTCCTTGGGGGTTAGTACTATAAGATGCTCTCACCAACTTATAGCCAAATGATTTGACTCTAAGTGGTTGCCATCTATCAGTGCCCTAATCATAGTGCACTTTGGCAAATTGTTTGGGGGTTTTAGGTTCATACAGCTGTCTCTTTTGTCTGTATGCCTGTGTGTGTGTTTTAGCAATTGCTCTTTTGCGGTAGTTGTGATATATCTGAGTGTAGTGCTTGGGTGTGTATGTGTGCTGATAATAGCTCTTTTGCCTTTGGAATGACCTTTGCTGAGGTTTAGGTCTTTGCCATCTAGGCTTGTATTCCATTGGTCTTTGCTGATTTTTTACATTGTACCAATCAGCTTGGTTGGGATAGTTTCTACCATTCCCGTCATATGTGTTTCTCTGATGAAACTTCTGTGGTTTCTGGTAGCTATGTTTGCTCTTTACAGAGTATTTTTTGTTTGGAGTTTGCTGAGGAACTCGGTTGGATTTCTTCTCAGCTGTCCTCTCAGAATACTCAACTGGCTGTTTTCCTTTCCCTTTATATCCAAGGCCAGTTTGTTTGTGATTATGCTTAGGAGTGAATGTGGGTTCAACATTTGGTGTTTTGGATTTTTGAGATGCTTCATTGCTTGAAGATCCTTTTTCCAAAATCACTCTTGGAGTTTGACTGTGCACATAGGAGTTAAATTCTATGCCTGTTTTATGTCCACATTCTTTTTGACTCATGATAAGTTCATCCAATGATTTGAATGCCTTTGTAAATGAGGCAATCACATTTTTGAGGTCTTTTTCCCTCTTTTCTATAGCAGTTATTTCTGCTATCATTTTGGTATTCTCAGCCTTCAGCTTTTTGTTCTCATCAGCTATGTGACTTAGAGTACTCAGCTCCTTAGTCAGCTGTGAGTTTTGGCTTTTAAGCTGGTTGTTTTCCTCAATCAGAGTAGTGTGTGAGGATTTAATGTGCTCAAAATCTTTCATCATTTTGCCTAATGGATCATAAAGATCTATTGGTGATGAAGTGTATGTATCATAGTCACTATTACTAGAATCAGAATGAGATGAGTTAGAGTGTACCTCATCTTCTTGATCCTGTTGTTCTTGTTCTTTAGCCATGAGGAAAATCAAAGCCTCTTCCTCAGAGCACTTGAGTAGTCTGCTTCACTACTGTCTGAGTCTGCTGCTTCTTTGGACTTGGTTGTCTCAGCCGTCTCAGCAGCTAACATGGCTTTTCTCTTTTCATGTCTTCTTTCTCTGAAGACCTTTCTTTCTTCTTCATTACTGTATTTGTTGACTGGTGGATAGGAGCAATCAATTGCAAAATGTCCTGGTTGTCTGCAGTTACAACACAGGTTCTCAGCTCTTTGGTCAGCTCTTTATGTTCTTGGGTTATCAACTCTCTGATATTCAACCCTTTGATGCTCAGCTCTCTTGGGTGGCCTATCTTCCCTTGACCTTGAGGGAGCTGAATGTCTTCTGGAGGTTTCACCCTTGTTCTTATAGTTCTTATTGAAGAACTTGTTGAATCTTTTAACCATTAGGGAAATTTCTTCCTGGTCTATGGCTTCCTTAGGTTCAGCTCTCTTTCCATCCTTGGCCATCAGTGCAACTGTCTTGGGTACAGTTGTCTCCTCTTGCTCTTTTCTTCTCAGCTCAAACTCGTAGCTTTGAGGTCTGAGAATAGCTCATGGTTAGATGTTCTTGAGAGGTCCATTGAATATCTTAGGGCCATAATCTTCATTTCCCATTCAGCTGGGAGGCTCCTTAAGATCTTCATACACATTTTCTTTTTCGTATATTCTTTCCCAAGGGCTGAAAGCTCATTTGTGATTTCAGTGAATCTGGCATCCAGCTGATCTATGGTTTCACCTGCAAGCATTTTGAAATTCTCAAATTTTTGAAAAGCAACAGACAATTTATTTTTTTTAATTTGCTCTGATTCTTCACAAATTAAAGTCAGTTTATTCCAGATTTCTTTTGCTGATCTGCAAGATTTGACTTTATTGAACATGGCTTCGTCCAATGTCTTGTAGAGTATGTCCTTGGCCACATTGTCCAAGTTGTATCTCCTTCTATCCTCATTTGTCCACTCAGTCCTTGGTTTTTCAACCATGGCTGGTCTTTTCTCAGCAGCAGCTTCTCCTTCAGCTGTGGCTGCTCTTGCTATAGCTGTATTCACTTTGAGTATTTGCAGTGGCCCATCCTCTATCACAAGCCACATTTCATCATGTAGAGCAAATAGATGAGCCTGCATACGAATTTTCTAATCATCAAATTCTTCAACAGTGAACATAGGAATGCGTGTCAAATTTGCTTCCATGATAATAACTGTGCTTAAGATGAAAGAATTTGAGAATACAAGTGTTTAAAACCCTTTTTGAAAAGATAGAGATCTAGTTCAGTAACCAGTGCGGAAGGCTCAATGAACCAACCGCTCTGATACCACTTGTAGGTCCCAAGGGGTGTGAAGTAAGGTTTAGAAGGGGGGGTCAATAAACCTTACCAAATTTTCGAACTTTTAGTCCTTTGAAAATATAACAGAGTTAACTCAAACAGCTGTGTCCTTGATGGACAGCTAAGTTGGTTATTCAGCTGAGTTAGCCACTCAAGAGACTCGATAGAGCTGTTGATAGAATAACTCTGTTGTTTAGCCTTTACTTTAACTTGGCTGTATTGGTTTTATCAGCGAAAGACTTAACACCCTTAAAAGTTTTAAGTATGTTTTAAAACTTTATTTTTTAGCACTTGGTGACTAGTCAGTTGGATAGCAAATATGAGTTTTATCATCAGATATGATATAAGTATGCAGAAATGTAAATCCACTGAAAAATAAATGACACAGATAATTTTTATAGAGGTTCAAAGATAGGGTAATTCTTCTAATCCTCTCTTCTCCAACTCCTGGAGGAATCCACTAAGTAACAGATCAGTTTACAAAGTGGTGAACAGTCTAGAGACAGCCTTGATCACACAGTTGGCTTCTCTTCTGACTCAGCTTCTTCATAAGGCAGCTACCTTGCTACTTCAGCTCACTTCTCAAGCTTCTTGGATTTGATCACGAAGCCCTCCAATAACTTGATACTGGTTCGACCTTGAACCTTTCTACGATCCTCCTTGGAAAGTAGACCCCTCTTTGATGCTTCAAAGATTTCCTCTTCAACAGGTTTGAAGTAGTCTTTCCTTCACAGCTTAGTGTTGGATTGATTTCCTTCGAGTTGTAGGCTTGAGGATTTGCTTGAATGTACTTGAGAATATTTGTAGGTTGTTGCTTGAATATTGTTTGCTTGTTCTTGGTTCGGGCAACCTTTTCTCAATGAGTTTCCTCAACGTTTTATAGTGAACTTTTGAAATTTTGCCCGTTGAAGAGATAAGCTAATTTCAAAAGTCACTTAAGATCGTTGGCTTGTCTTGTTGCAGTCATTGATGTTGACATTTTATCGTATTTAATGTCTTGCAGCATTGCAGCGTATCTGACACTTGGAGCAGTGCTTCCCATTGGTTTGTTCCTTTTGCACACAACTGGAACCAACACTTTATCTCTGACAACTTTAACATGTTACCATTCTGAGTAACATTCTTGACTTTCATCAACGGATCTCATTCAGTTGTCTTGACTTGGTCATGATCTTTTCTTCCCTGAGACGACTTGAGTAAGCTTCCTGTTGGGAAATTTATTGTTTAGATTTTGATGAATGCCATGTAAAACTTAGACTAGAAAGTTGGCACCCCATTTTCCTTGTAAATTGCATTGTAATAGATAGGGCTGTAGGAGCTGAGTGAAGTCAGCTATGGCCAGATATACAAGAAGTCAACTGGAGACTGGAATGAAGACTCTGCTGTGAAACAGCTGAGTGTGGCAAAGAAGAGAAGTCAAGTACTCGACTGAAGGAGTATCAGTTGAGTTACAGCTGTGTGAAGAGTCAGTCAAGTCAACTTGTTGGGAAATTTATTGTTTAGATTTTGATGAATGCCATGTAAAACTTAGACTAGAAAGTTGGCACCCCATTTTCCCTGTAAAACGCATTGCAATAGATAAGGTTGTAAAGAGTGAATTAAGTTGACTATGCTGGATATGCAAGAAGTCAATCAAGACTAGAGGAAAGACTCATTTGTGAAACATTTGAGTATGGCAAGGAAGAGAAGACAAGAACTCGATTTGGAGAAGTCTCGGCTATGATACGGTGTGTGTGAAGGGTCGATTAAGTCAACTCGGGATAGCCAAGTCTCAAGTTGAAGTGACCGGATGAGTCATCCATGATTGGAAGCTGACTCGAAGTCACCTGGGGAAAGTTGAAAGAACTGCAGTCAAGTTAAGACATCTGAAAAGGATCCGTTGCATAGAAGTCAAGAAGATTACTTAAATAAGTAATACTTCCATGCTGCCATGCTTAAAGTGCTCAGTCCCAGAAGCGTGCAAAAGGAATGAACCAATGGGAAGCACTCGCACCGTGTCGACTACGAAAAGTTTGGACATTCATTTAATACGAGGAAATGTCAACATCGAGGACTGCAACAAGACAAGCCAACGAACTAAAGTGTCTTTTGAAAATTAGCCTATCTCTTCAACGGGCAGATTTTTGAAAGAACACTATAAAAGGCTGAGGAATCACTTTGAGAAAAGGTTACCTTGATTATCAGAAATACAAGCAAGCAAGCAATATTTTTTTAACCTGCAAAATATTCTCAAGATATACAAGTCAAATCCTCAAGCCTAAATATCGAAGGAAATCAATCCAACACTAAGCTGTGAAGGAAAGACAACTTCAAACTGTTGAAGAGGAAATCTTTTGAAGAATCAAAAGGGGGTCTACATTCCAAGGAGGATTGTAGAAAGGTTCAAGGTCGAACCCATCTCAAGTTATTGGAGGGCTTCGTGATCAAATCCAAAAAGCTTGAGCAAGTGAGCTGTAGTAGCAAAGGCAACCGCCTGTGAAGAAGGCCGAGTCGCACGAGAAGCCACCTGCGTGACCAAGGCATCTCGCATCGAGTCCCAAAGGATCAAGTCATTTGTGTGATCAAGACTTGCATCTGGACTGATAACCACTTTGTACTCTGATCCATACTTAGTGGATTCCTCCAGGAGTTGGAGAAGAGAGGATTAGAAGAATTACCCCATCTTCGAACCTCTATAAAATTGATTGTGTCATTTACATTTCAGCATTTTAATTCTGCGTATTACTTTATATCTGCTGATAAATTTGCTATCCAACTGATACTTAACAAGTCCTAAAACCAAGTGTTAAAACAAACTTAAACCAAATTCAAGGGTGTTAAGTCTTCCGCTGAATACATATCACAGTTGAGTTAAGTCTTTAGTCAAAACAGCTGAGTTATTCTATCAACAGCTCAATCGAGTCTGTTGAGTGGCTAACTCTGCTGATTAACTAACTTAGCTGTCCATCAAGGACTTAGCTGTGAAGTATTAACTCTGAACTTTTAAAAGGACTAATTCGAAAAGTTGGTAAGGTTTATTCAACCCCCCCTTCTAAACCTTACTCTCACACCCCTTGGGACCTACAAGTGGTATCAGAGCGGTTGGTTCATTGAGCCTTCCGCACTGGTTACTGAACTAGATCTCTAAGCTTTCAAAAGAAGCCATTAACATTTGTTCTTTCAAAACTCTTTTTACTTAGCAAAGTTATTATCATGGAAGCAAATTTGACACGCATTCCTATGTTCACCATTGAGGAATTTGATGACTGGAAAATACGTATGCAGACTCACCTATCAGCCTTACATGATGAAATGTGGATAGTGATAGAGGATGGGCCACTGCAAATAATGAAGGTGAACACAATTTGCAGGGCAAGATACCTTTGGTGAAGAGAGAGGAGGTTGCCCCTCCTAGACCAGCTATGGTTGAAAAATCAAGAGCTGAATGGACAAATGATGACAGAAAAAGATACAACCTTGACAATGTGGCCAAGGATATACTTTACAAGACATTGGACAAAGCCATGTTCAACAAAGTCAAATCTTGCAAGACAGCAAAAGAAATATGGGATAAATTAACTTTAATTTGTGAAGGATCTGAACAAATTAAGGAAAACAAATTATCCGTTGTCGTTCAAAAATTTGAAAACTTTAAAATGCTTGCAGGTGAAACAATGGATCAGCTGGATGCTAGATTCACTGAAATCACAAATGAGCTCTCAGCACTTGGAAAAGAATACACACAGAAGGAGATGTGTATGAAGATACTAAGAAGCCTCCCAGCTGAATGGGAAATGAAGACCATGGCTCTCAGGCATTCAATGGATCTATCTAAGACATCCAATCATGAGCTATTCTCAGATCTCAAAGCCTATGAATTTGAGCTGAGAAGAAAAGATCAAGAAGAGACAGTTGTACCCAAAACAGCTGCACTAATAGTCAAGGATGGCAAGAGAGCTGAGGCCAAAGAAATCATTGACCCAGAGGAAATAGCCCTGATGGTTAAAATATTCAATAAGTTCTTTAATAAGAACTATAAGAGGAATAAGGGTGAGACCTCCAGAAGACATTCAGCACCCTTCAAGTCAAGGGAAGACAGGCCTCCCAAGAGAGCTGAGCATCAAAAGATTGAATACCAAAGAGCTGATAACCCAAGAATCGAGAAGGCTGATCAAAGAGCTGAGAACCTGTGTTGGAATTGCAGACAACCAGGACACTTTGCTATTGACTGTTCATATCCTGTAGTCAATAAATACAGGAATGAAGAAGAAAGAAAAGTCTTCAGAGAAAGAAGACAAGAAAAGAAAAGAGCAATGTTAGCTGCCGAGACAGCTGAAACAGCTAAGTCTAAGGAAACAGCTGACTCAGAGAGTAGTGAAGATGACTACTCTAGTGACTCTGAAGAAGAAGCCTTGATCTTCCTTATGGCCAAAGAACAAGACAAATCAGAACAAGAAGATGAGGTACACTCAAACTCATCTCACTCAGATTCTAGTGATTGTGATACACACACTTCATCACCCATTGATCTTTATGATTCATTAGGCAAAATGATGAAAGACTTTGAACACATTAAATCCTCACACACACTATTAAATGAGGAAAACAGTCTGCTCAAAAGCCAAAACTCACAGCTGACTAAGGAGCTGAGTACTCTAAGTCACATAGCTGATGAGAGCAAAGCGCTGAAGGCTAAAAATGTCAAATTAATAGCAGAAATAGCTGCTATAGAGAAAAGAGAAAATGACCTCAAAAATGTGATTGCTTCTTTCACTAAGGCATCTAAATCATTGGATGACCTTATCATGAGCCAAAAGGAATGTGGAGATAAGACAAGCATAAGATTCAATTCCTTTGTGCATAGTCAAACTCCCAGAGTGATTTTGGAAAAGGGATCTTCAAGCAATGAAGCATCTCAAAAATCCAAGACACCAAATGTTGCACACACATTTATTCCTAAGCACAATCACAAGCAAACCGGCCTTGATTTATAAAGGAAAAGAAAGCGGCCGATTGAGTATGCCGAGAGGACAATTTGAGAAGATATCCAACGAGTTCTCAATGAACTCCAAATGAAAATACTCAGAAAGAAGAAACAGAGCTACCAAAAACCCCGTAAATTCTATAAAAGGAACATATATGATGGGAATGGTAGAAACTACCCAAGCCAAGCCGATTGGAACAATGTGAAATATCAAAGCAAAAACCTATGGAATACAAGCCCAGTGGCAAAGGCCTAGAACTCAGCAAAGGCCATTTCAAAGGCAAAAGAACCATCATCAGCACACATATGCACCCAAGCACTTCACTCGAGAAATATCACAACTACCCAAAGAAGGAAATTGCTAAAACACACACACAGGCATACGAGAAAAAGAGCAGTTGTATGAACCTAAAAACCCCAAGCAATTTGCCAAAGTGAATTATGATTATGGCACAGATAGATGGCAACCTCTTAGAGTCAAGTCATTTGGCTATAGGTTGGTTGGATCATCTTACAACACTAACCCCTCAGGACCCAGACAAGTATGGGTACCTAAAAACCGATTTCCTTGATTGCGAGGTTCAAGAGGAAGTGAGTACCAAGGAACCTGGTATATGGGCGGTGGTTGTTCGGATACATGACAGAAACAAGAATAATCTGTCAAAATTCAAGAAGATTAGAGGCGCAAAAGTCATATTTGGAGGTAATGAAGCTCCAGGGGAAATCAAAGGCACATGATCCATCAAGAAAATGGATTGGAAATCACGAGATGTTGCATATGTTGAAGGCCTCAACTTCAACTGTTAAGATCGGCCCAACTCGTGATAAAGGCTACAATGTTGGATTCAATATGGGAGTGTGCCAAATCAAGGATTGAATCAAATGAAAAATAGTGCTGCAAGGATCAAGGAAGAAGAATATGTATGTGGTGGATCGTCGGCTGCAACACCAAGCACTTGTCTATAGTTAGCAAAAGAGCACAGCCGAATCAAGTTGGCCGTGGCACAAAAAAGCCGAAGTCATCCGAATTTCAAGACAATCAACAAGCTCGCAAGGAGTCATCTTGTTGAGGGATTGCGGTTCGATATACAAGAAGGAAAGTGTATGTGATGCATGCCAGATGGGAAAGCAGATCAAATCATCATTCAAAGAGATGTCCAATTCTTCATCAACAAGGATCTCGCACTTGCCGCACATGGATTTATTTGGTCTGTTGAACCGGCCAAAGATAAGTGGAAAGAAATACACTTTAGTGGTGGTAGATGATTATTCAAGATACACCTGGACAATCTTTATGTGTAAAAGAAGGAAACCTTGCAAAGGTTACCCACGGTGATGAAGAGAATCCAAAATGAGAAGAGCAACACCATTATAAAAATAAGATCGATAGAGGAACCGAGTTTGTCAATGGGATAATAACTCAGGATTGCATTGAAAATGGGATTGCTCACAAATTATACGCAGCAAGGACTCCACAGCAGAATGGAGTATTTGAAAGTTAAAAGCAGAACAATCAAGGAAGGCTGCAAGAACCATGTTAGTCAAGTGGATTGCCTAAAAAGATTTTGGGTCAAGCAATTAACACCGCATGCTACACTCGTAGAATAGATGCATGATCAATACACGGTGACAAAAACTCCTATGAAATATGGACAGGAGAAAGCCAAATGTTGGATACTTTAGAATATTTGGATGTAAATGCTTCATTCACAACAATGGCAAGGATAATCTAAAGGCTTTCGATGCTAAAGTCGATGAAGGTATCTTCTTGGGATACTCGGTGAAAGCAAAGCCTATAGAGTCTTGAACAAAAGGACTATGGTTACGAAGAGTCTATCCATGTGGTTTTTGATGAACCTAATGTAAATGGAGAAGTCATTGAAGAGTTAGCTGATAAGCTAAATCAGCCAACCATGCAGAAGAGTCCCTATGTTGAAGTCAAGTGGAGTAATTAATCAAGATGAAGATGAGATATTTGAATCTCAAATACATTGGAGAATTTGCAAAATGACTAAGTGATGACGAGAGAGCCGCTCAAGGAACTCTGTTGCAGAAGACGGTTGAATCCCGGTGACTTACTCCAACGGATGTGAGATGGCTGAGAGATCATCCACCAGAACTAGTCATTGGAAATGTAAGAGATGGTGTGAGAACCAGATCCAGAGCCCAACAAGAAGCAATGTTCACTTGTTTTATTTCCCAAATAGAGCCAAAAGATGTGTCACAAGCATTGGATGACACACATTGGATTCAGGCTATGCAAGAAGAGCTGAATCAATTTGAGAGAAACAAAGTATGGGAATTGGTACAAAGGCCAACTCATCAAAATGTCATTGGCACAAAATGGGTATTCAGAAACAAGATGAATGAGGAAGGATCTGTGGTAAGAAACAAGGCAAGATTGGTAGCCAAAGGGTATTGCCAAGAAGAAGGAATAGATTTTGATGAAACCTTTGCTCCTGTTGCAAGATTAGAAGCAATAAGGATGTTTCTTGCCTATGCCGTACACAAGAACTTCATTGTATATCAGATGGATGTGAAAAGTGCATTCTTAAATGGACTCTTAGAGGAAGAAGTCTATGTGGAACAACCTCCAGGCTTTGAACAAAAGATCATTGGAGACAAGGTGTACAAGCTCAAGAAAGCTCTATATGGATTGAAGCAAGCACCAAGAGCATGGTATGATACATTATCTCAATTCCAAACAGATAATGGATTCACCAAAGGGAAGGTGGACAAAACACTCTTCAGAATTCAAGATGGAGAGAGTATACTGCTTGTTCAAATATATGTGGATGATATCATCTTTGGATCCACAAACAAAGAGTTGTGTGATAAGTTCTCAAACCTCATGCAAGGCAAATTTGAAATGAGCATGATGGGATAATTAACATTCTTTCTAGGACTTCAAGTCAAACAGCTGAAGGATGGAACCTTCATAAGTCAGACAATGTACACCAGAGATTTAATGAAGAAATTTGGTATGGAAGAGAAATCTTCTGTAAAAATACCAATGAACACATCAGTCAAGATGGACATGGATGCAGATGGCAAGCCTGTGGATCAAACAAGATCCGAGCACTAATTGATCATCTCTTATCTAATGTACCAACAAAGCCGCGGACATAACCTTTTCAGTAGGTGTATGTGCAAGATTCCAATCTGCACCTAAAGAAAGCCACATGACTACAGCCAAAAGAATCTTGAGATATTTGAAAGGAAGCCAAGAAGTTGGCTTATGGTATCCAAAGGAAGGTGGATTCAAGCTACTTGGTTATTCAGATTCTGACTACGCTGGATGTAGAGTTGACAGAAAAAGTACCTCTGGTACATGTCAAATGCTTGGAAACAGGTTGGTTTCCTGGTTTAGCAAGAAGCAAAACTCAATTGCCACATCCACACGGTGAAAGCGAGAATACATAGGCTGGGCAAATTGTTAGCCCAAGTCTTATGGATGAGACAAAGTGAGAGATTATGATATCGAAGAAAAAGAAATTCCAATTATGTGTGATAACACAAGTGCTATTGCAATCACTCAAAATCCGGTATTGCACTCAAGAACAAAGCACATTGATGTCAGATATCATTTTATAAGAGATCATGTTGAAAAGAAAGACATCACTTTGGAATATATCTCAACTGATAAACAGTTAGCTGACATTTTCACAAAACCTTTATGTGAATCAAGGTTCGAAGAGCTTAAGCATGAGCTAGGGTTGATTGAGCTGAGTTGACATTCAAAAGACTCAAAGAAAAGAGATGGAACGAGAGAAGATGAAAAAGAGCAGAGTTCGTGAATCAGCTAAGTAAATCAGCCGTGTCGGGCAGTAAGCTGTATTGAGTTAGCTGACAGCTGAGTCACTATGAGAGGAGAAAGAAGATGAGTCAAATCAGCTAAGATGCAAGCTGAGTTATTAATGAGCAAAATGACAAAAATGCAGTCGTTTTTAAGAAGCGGGAATGTTTTAAGATGACGTCAGCGTAATAATGACTGGTACAGTCAAAAGCTGTATGACAAAGCATATGATTGGATATAAATGTTGCCGCATTAAATGCGGGCAATTAAATGCCATTCGGCGTATTGAACCTGAACCGTCGATCTTGATCAAAATTCAAAAACCAAAATCACGTCCTTTCATAACCCACATATATACCATTTTTACCCATTTCTCTCTCACACCAAAACTGTTCATCTCTCTCGAAAGCAAAGAAAGACATTTTCTCTCAAAACCCTATCAATCTTCAAGGCAAATTTCTTAAGTTTTGATCGGTAAAACTCAGACAAATGGCACCTACTTATGATTTCGTCAAGTTGGGAAAACAAATCCACACTGGTTCCACAGTGGATTTTGAGGGCATGATCAAACAGGGTTCAGATGAAACCCTAGTAAAGAAGATAGCTGAGAAATTGGAGAAATCTGGTCTGAAACCCTTTCTCTCAATGGAGTTTCAGATGACCTACGTGGAGGAAGTCGCTCAGTTCTATGTGAACGCTGAAGTTCACGATGAGGGCATCAAGTCCTCTGTTCATGGAAAGGAGTTCACCATCACTGCCAAGGATTTGGCAGAACACTGCTTGTTGCCGGCGATTTTTGAAGCTGATGTTAACTTGGCTGATGCTTGGAAGGAAGTAGCCAAATCTGACTATGCTGCGAAGGTTGTCTACACAGCAGATAAGAAGCTGCTAAAGGAGGACTACCATTAGTTGCTGGATATTGTTGCCAAATGCATAGACATCAAGTTTGGAAGCTTTAATCAGCTGTCCAAAACTAAGCTGATCGTGATGGCTGCGATCATGGAGGAAAAGAAGGTGAACTGGGCTGAGTTTGTATACAACAGACTCTGCCAAAATATTGGGAATAAATCCTTCAAGGAAGATGGCTCGTTCGGAGGATCCCTGGGATATGGCCTGGTAATTGGCCGGATGATGGAGGTGATGGGAGTACCTCTTTGACATGGAAAGGCGTTCCATGTAAACAAGAAAATGTTCCGATCGAATCTCTCCGGAGCTCAGAAGAGAGCTTACGCCAAGAGGGTGGATACAAGCGAGGGGGAATCGGTGACCCGGAAAAAATTGCCTCTCTCCCTCCAAAGAAGAAAAGTCGCCCATGCATTTTGGAAAGAAGATTTCGCCCAAAGAACGAAGAAGAAAATAGCACCCGCCCTTAAATGCACGCGATGGAGAAGGAACCTCGATACCTTCTCCAGGAATGAAGAAAAAGAGGACTGCCAAGCCGAGGAGGGCAGCAACCTCCAAAAAGTCTCCGAAGGCCTTTACCTTCGACGAGCCAGAGGAAGTGGAACCAGATGTTCCTCCGGTGAAAACCAAGAAGAGGAGAAGACTCTCAAAGCTCTCGTAGTCAATTTGGAGAAGCAAGTGAGTCCGCCACTCGGTGGAAAAGCTTTGAAACCTCGGAGAAGTAGAATCTCGTAAGTAATTGATGAAACGCCAAGTCTCTGGCCGTCCAGCAGAGGCAAGCGAAGACCCACCATTTGTGGTCCGTCGAGCAATTTGAAGAGAAAGAAAGCCGAGACAACCAAAAATTCTTTGCAAGGGTTGTCTCTCTCCGCCGCGATCATCGATGCGTCTGAGGATGAAAACCAGCAAAGTTTGCTCCCTTCCATTCCTGCAACTGAGGAGCAAGACGTCAATGATAGTGATAATACGTCATTATGCTGTCTCCTCTATACCCAGACATTCAGAATCGTCTGAGGGCATGGAGAACATGGAAACTAAGTCACTCAAGGGTGCAATTCGAACACCCTGAGTTTATCCTTGAAGAAGAAGAGCTATTCGAATTCCTTCAGATTACCTCCGTGCTTCAAGCTCTAGATGAGGAAAACTGCATGGATATTCTCCATATTTACAAAGAAAAGGAGGAAGCCAAAGCGTGAGAAGAAGTATACGGAAGAGAGAAGGCGAAAACGCGTCTTTGTTTTACTAGAACTCTCGAGCACACTCACTCTCATCTTGATGTGCTATCTGAGAGTGATAATGACATGGATCCCGTTGCTGCGACGGAGCAGTTAGAAATGCAGCAAGCCATGCGGGAATCCAGGGAGCTACATGAAAGACAGCTGATGGAAGGACCTGGGGAGTCCTCCAAGACTCAGCTGGAAATTGATCCTATGGGAGTGGTGCAGCAGATTGCCTCTACTGTTGCTGCTACCACTTCCCCAGCTCACTCCGAGGATGAATCTAAGGGATATGGCGATGAAACTGGGAAATTGGGGACCCAAGTCGAGCCAACCCTTGTTGAAGGTGTCTTACCACCTGCCCCAACGGCTGAATACTCAATGGGAAACCGGGAGTCCGGAGACGAGTGACCCCAATCAAGTCACTCGGTGGTGTGCCACCGAGGGGAAACTCCTCCCGCTGCGCCTAGGTTGGATGTTGTTGCAGATGACTCCACCAAGCATCTAGGAGGCGAAGTGGAGAAGGAAGAACAAATAAAAACACAGCAGGATGTCATTAACGAAGCTCGGACAGTTGAGTCTGTCCAAGCTGAGATGACAGCCGCTTTGAAGGCCGATGACACTGCTGCTGCGGTTGAGGCACAGGATGGATCTGCCCCGGGAGTTAACACTCTGGTCAATGAAAATGCAATCCACGGAGTTGAGACTCCTGTGGATGCCATCTCAGAAGACCCTAAGACAGCTGAGACTGTCGAAGGGAATGTCCAAGGCCTTGCTGCAGTTGAGACTGCAGAAGGTAATGAAGGCCTGCGGGAGGTTGAGACTTCCCGAGGTAAAGAAGCAGAGATGCAGAACATCCCTCCCATTATCATTGATGCATCTGAGAAGGAGATAAGTGCCCTTCATGATTCCCAAGACAACCCTGATGTATCTTTTCTGGGATCTGAGGGTGAAGATGAAGCTGAGTCATCCCCCGTTGCTCGATCAAAAGACTCAGCTGAGGATGTTCTCCCAAGCACGAGCAGGCCAGAATTCAAGGCTGCTCGTCAAGTTTTCGTCTTTGTTGACGACTCTTCCGATGACGCTGTTGATGCAGCCGAGGATCCAAAGCATAAAGACGCAGAAATCGTTGAGACCAACGAAGCTGTTGAGACAGCTGAGGCTCAGCCAACTGGGTCCATACCACAACAGACCCCAGCTGAATCACAGTCGACTGCGCAGGCTCCCGAAGCTGCAGCAGAATCGACGCAACCAGGCACATCACGGCCACGAGTCACTGTTGAACATATTCCCTACGTCCGTGATGATGCATTTGAAGAAACATTTCCTTTCTCGCTAGAGCTGGATGATCTTGCTGAAGAATCAGCTGAAGAGCAGAGACGCTTTCACCAGCCTGATCCAGTCCTTCCCACAGATACTATTGTACCAGCAGATTTTGACTTTAACGCTGCTTGGCCGCCAGCTGAGACGGAGGTAACAGCTGAGGTCCGGGAAGTTTTCAAGGCAATGTTTGCAGAAATTGAGAAGATGGAGAGGCACCAGGCCTCACTGGACGTCAGACTGGACAACAGAGATGCCACTCTTACAGCTGATCTGCGTGGGATAGTTGGTCGCATCCGGCAATGGTGGCAACAGCAGCAAACAATGCGTGTGGAACAAGTCCGATACTTCAAAGCATTGTATAATAAGATGTTGATCTGGAGCGCTGATAATGCTGATATGAAGAGAAGGATGCAGGCAAACATTGATCGAATGCATGAATCTCACAATACAGAAATGCAGCTGCTGCGTGAATTTCACAGGAAAGAACTTCTGCGCGTAGAGGAGAATATGGAAAACAAATTCAGCCTCCTCATGGCTGAAATGAAGCTGGTGGCAGTTGAATCGAAAGCCACCCGCTCTGAATTCCGTGCAGCATACTCCGCAGCAGACTCAAAGCATGACTCAGCTATCAGCCGCCTCGACTTCATCCTTGTTGGTCTGTTCCCAGGGGTTCCTCTCTCCTTCGATGATGCCAAAAAGGGGGAAGAGGAATTCCTGAAGAAGAAATTGGAAGAATCTTCAGCTGAGAAGAAGAAGACAGCTGAGGATCAGAGAAAGCAAAAGGGAAAATCCGTTGAGGGGGAAGGTTCGAAGGACTTGTCTTTAATGGTTGCTAGAACCCCTCAACAAGGACTTGCCACAGCTGACATAATCAGCAAACTACCAGTGACTTTGCCACTTCATCACTCTGCTGTACCCATGTCTGAGAAGAAGAAAATTTTAGAAGCAGAGATGAAGGAAGTCGAAAAGAAAATGGATGCCCGTGCGATGGACATACTAAAACAATATGGAGGCATTCCAGCAGGTAAAGACACTGATGCCATTTCGGACGTCGGAACGGAGCCAAGATCTGTAGATGAATTCAAGACGCTCGAGTCCGAAGGATACTTCGAAAACATGTCCATAGCCCAAGCCTGGGATTTGTACTGGGAAAAAGGCCTTACATTGTGCGAAGAATTTGATAAGATGAGGTCAACTAGCAGTCAGCAGACTACAGGTAGTAAGTCAGCTGAAAGAAGAAAGGCTCCCGTACAATACAAGCCCAGAGGAAGAGGAGGAAGCAGTGGAGGGAGAGGTTTCATACCAAGACCTCTGCCCAAAAACATCGAATACATAGATCCAGGGAATAAAGGAGGGATCTATTGGGCTGGATTTGATGAAATAGCCAATATGGAAGTGGCTAGAAAAAATGCTGAGTATGCAAGAAGAATTGAAGAAGAAAAAAAAAGGCAAACTCAGCAATGGCAAGAAAGTCAAGAAAGGAGAAGAAGGGACGAAGCTGCTAAAAAGGCGTATGAGAAGAAGAAAGCAGCTGAGCAAGAAAAGAAGAGGAAAAGAGCTGAAGAAGACAGAGCTGAAGAAGAAAGAAGGAAGCAGCGAAGAAGATGAAGTGTTGCTGCCTACCCCTTCATGTATTTTACAAATGTAAATGCATATGTATGTAAGTCTTCTGTACATTGAATAAGAAATCTGTAACTTATATTTTTGCGTAGATATAAATGTTTGCTCTGATACACGTTGTAGACAGCTATGTAAAGAACAAGAATGCTATGATCAATAAAAGATCAATTCTACGCATACATTCTCTGATTCTACATTGTCTGTATGTATCTTTGCTATTTACATTTTTGGATGTATGATTTAAGTTTTGGCATCATCAAAAAGGGGGAAATTGTTGGGAAATTTATTGTTTAGATTTTGATGAATGCCATATAAAACTTAGACTAGAAAGTTGGCACCCCATTTTCCCTGTAAAACGCATTGCAATAGATAAGGTTGTAAGAGCTGAATTACGTCAGCTATGCCTGGATATGCAAGAAGTCAACTGAAGACTAGAGGAAAGACTCCGCTGTGAAACAGCTGAGTATGGCAAGGAAGAGAAGACAAGAACTCGACTGGAGAAGTCTCAGCTATGATACAGCTGTGTGAAGGGTCAGTCAAGTCAACTCAGGATAGCCAAGTCTCAAGTTGAAGTGACAGATGAGTCATCCAATGATTGGAAGCTGACTCGAAGTCACCTGGGGAAAGTTGAAAGAACTGCAGTCAAGTCAAGACATCTGAAAAGGATCCGTTGCACAGAAGTCAAGAAGATTACTTAAATAAGTAATACTTCCATCCGCCATGCTTAAAGTGCTCGATCCCCCGAAGCGTGCAAAAGGAATGAACCAATGGGAAGCAATCGCACTTTTTTGTCGGACTACGAAAAAGCTGGACATTCATTTAATACGAGGAAATGTCAACATCGAGGATCGCAACAAGACAAGCCAACGAACTAAAGTGTCTTTTGAAAATTAGCCTATCTCTTCAACGGGCGTGATTTTTGAAAGAACACTATAAAAGGCCGAGGAATCACTTTGAGAAAAGGTTACCTTGATTATCGAAATACAAGCAAGCAAGCAATATTTTTTAACCGCAAAATATTCTCAAGATATACAAGTCAAATCCTCAAGCCTAAATATCGAAGGAAATCAATCCAACACTAAGTGTGAAGGAAAGACAACTTCAAACTGTTGAAGAGGAAATCTTTTGAAGAATCAAAAAGGGGGTCTACATTCAAGGAGGATTGTAGAAAGGTTCAAGGTCGAACCCATCTCAAGTTATTGGAGGGCTTCGTGATCAAATCCAAAAAGCTTGAGCAAGTGAGTGTAGTAGCAAAGCAACCGCCTGTGAGAAAAAGCCGAGTCGCACGAGAAGTTGCGTGACCAAGGCATCTCGTGATCGAGTCCCAAAGGATCAAGTCATTTTGTGTGATCAAGACTTGCATCCGGACCGATAACCACTTTGTACTACGATCAATACTTAGTGGATTCCTCCGGGAGTTGGAGAAGAGAGGATTAGAAGAATTACCCCATCTTGAACCTCTATAAAATTGATTGTGTCATTTACATTTCAAAGCATTTTAATTGCGTATTACTTTATATCTTTGATAAATTTGCTATCCAAGCGATACTTAACAAGTGCTAAAACCAAGTGTTAAAACAAACTTTAACCAAATTCAAGGGTGTTAAGTCTTCATTGAATACATATCACGAGTTGAGTTAAGTCTTTAGTCAAAGCAGTGAGTTATTCTATCAACGGCTCAATCGAGTCTGTTGAGTGGCTAACTCTATTTGATTAACTAACTTAGTTTGTCCATCAAGGACTTAGCCGTGAAGTATTAACTCGAACTTTTAAAAGGACTAATTCGAAAAGTTGGTAAGGTTTATTCAACCCCCCCTTCTAAACCTTACTCTCACACCCCTTGGGACCTACACAACTCAAGAAGCCAAGTCTCAAGTTGAAGTGACAGATGAGTCATCCACTGATTGGAAGCTGACTCAAAGTTACCTGGGGAAGTTGAAAGAACTGCAGTCAAGTCAAGACATCCGAAAAGGATCCGTTGCACAAAAGTCAAGAAGATTACTTAAATAAGTAATACTTCCATGCTGCCATGTTTTAAAGTGCTCAGTCCCATAAGCGTGCAAAGGAATAAACCAATGGGAAGCACTGCACCTCGTGTCAGACTCTGAAAAGCTGTACATTCATTTAATACGAGGAAATGTCAACATCGAGGACTGCAACAAGACAAGCCAACGAACAAAAGTGTCTTTTGAAAATCAGCCTATCTCTTCAATGGGCAGATTTTTAAAAGAACACTATAAAAGGCTGAGGAATCACTTTGAGAAAAGGTTACCTTGGTTACCTTGATTACCAAAAATACGAGCAAGAAAGCAATATTCATTCTGTAACCTGCAAAAATATTCTCAAGATATACAAGCTAAATCCTCAAGCCTAAATATCGAAGGAAATCAATCCAACACCAAGCTGTGAAGGAAAGACAACTTCAAACTGTTGAAGAGGGAATCTTTTGAAGAATCAAAAGGGGTCTACATTCCAAGGAGAATTGTAGAAAGGTTCAAGGTCGAACCCATATCAAGCTATTGGAGGGCTGTGTGACCAAATCCAAGAAGCTTGAGGAAGTTAGGCAAGTAGCAAGCGCAGCTGCGCCGCCTGAAGAAGAAGCTGAGTCGGACGAGGTTTGTGTGACCAAGGCATCTCCATCGAGTCCCAAAGGATCAAGTCAATTTGTGTGATCAAGACTTGTATCCTGGGGTGATAACCACTTTGTACTATGATCAATACTTAGTGGATTCCTCCAGGAGTTGGAGAAGAGAGGATTAGAAGAATTATCCCATCTTCGAACCTCTATAAAATTACCTGTGTCATTTACATTTCAGCATATTCACATTACTGTGCATTCACTTTATATCTGCTGATAATTTGATATCCAACTGATAAATAACTAAGTGCTAAAACCAAGTGTTAAAATAACGTTTAATCAAATTCAAGGGTGTTAAGTCTTCCGCTGAAAATCTTATCACAGCCAAGTTAAAGTTTAAGCTAAACAGCTGAGTTATTCTATCAACAGCTCAATCGAGTCTGTTGAGTGGCTAACTCCACTGGTTAACTAACTTAGTTGTCCCTCAAGGACACATCTGTGATACTAACTCTGATTTGTATTTAAAAAGGACTAAATCGCAAAAGTTGGTAAGGTTTATTCAACCCCCCCCTTCTAAACCTTACTTACACCCCTTGGGACCTACAAGTGGTATCAGAGCGGTTGGTTCATTGAGCCTTCCGCACTGGTTACTGAACTAGATCTCTAATCTTTCAAAGAAACTTTTAACACTTGTACTTTTGAAACTCTTTTCACTTAGCAATGTTATTATCATAGAAGCAAATTTGACACGCATTCCTATGTTCACTATTGAGGAATTTGATGATTGGAAAATTCGCATGCAGGCTCATCTATCAGCTTTACACGATGAGATGTGGTTAGTGATAGAGGATGGGCCACTGCAAATATTAAAAGTGAACACAGCTGTACGGAGAGCAGCTGCAGCAGAAGATGAAGAAGCCCCTGCTGAGGAAAGACCAGCCCTGGTGGAGAAACCAAGGACTGAATGGACAAATGAGGACAGAAAAAGATACAACTTGGATAATGTAGCCAAGGACATCCTATACAAGACATTGGACAAAGCAATGTTCAATAAAGTCAAATCCTGCAAATCTGCAAAGGAGATTTCGGATAAATTAACTTTAATTTGTGAAGGATCTGAACAAATTAAAGAAAATAAATTATCTGTTGCTGTACAAAAATTTGACAATTTTAAAATGCTTACAGGTGAAACCATGGATCAACTAGATGCCAGATTCACTGAGATTACAAATGAGCTTGCAGCTCTTGGGAAAGAGTACACACAAAAGGAGATGTGTATGAAGATACTAAGAAGTCTCCCAGCTGAATGGGAAATGAAAACCATGGCTCTCAGACATTCAATGGATCTATCTAAGACATCCAATCATGAGCTATTCTCAGATCTCAAAGCTTATGAATTTGAGTGAGAAGAAAAGATCAAGAAAAGAGACAATTTGTACCCAAAAGCAATTTTGCACTAATAGTCAAGGATGGCAAGAGAGCTGAGGCCAAAGAAGTCATTGATCAGGAGGAAATAACCCTGATGGTTAAAAGATTCAATAAGTTCTTTAATAAGAACTACAAGAGGAATAAGGGTGAGACCTCCAGAAGACATTCAGCACCCTTCAAGACAAGGGAAGACAGGCCTCCCAAGAGAGCTGAGCATCAAAAAGTTGAATACCAAAGAGCTGATAATCCAAGAACGGAAAGAGCTGATCAAAAAGCTGAGAACCTGTGTTGGAACTGCAGACAACTAGGACACTTCGCTATTGACTGTCCATATCCAGCAGTCAATAAATATTGAAATGAAGAGGAAAGAAGAGTCTTAAGAGAAAGAAGACAGGAAAGAAAAAAGGCTATGTTAGCTGCAGAGATAGTCGAAAATGAAAGCAGCTAAGTCAAAAAAGCGGTGACTCGAGATAGTTTGAAGTCGACTACTCAGCGATTCTGAAGAAGAAGCCTTAATTTGCCTTATGGCCAAAGAGCAAGATAAATCAGAACAAGAAGATGAGGTACACTCTAACTCATCTCATTCGGATTCTAGTGATAGTGATTGTGATACACACACTTCATCACCCAACGATCTTTATGATTCATTAGCGAGAATGATGAAAGACTTTGAGCATATTAAATCCTCACACACACTATTAAATGAGGAAAACAGCTTCAAAAGCCAAAACTCACGGTGACTAAGGAGCCGAGTACTCTAAGTCACATAGCCGATGAGAACAAAGAGTCAAGGCTAACAATGCCAAATTAATAGCAGCGATAGCTGCTATTGAAAAGAGAGAAAATGATCTCAAAAATGTGATTGCCTCATTTACAAAGGCATCCAAATCATTGGATGACCTTATCATGAGTCAAAAAGGATGTGGAGACAAGACAGGCATAGGATTCAATTCCTTTGTGCATAGTCAAACTCCCAGAGCGATCTTGGAAAAAGGATCTTCAAGCAATGAAGCATCTCAAAAATCCAAGATACCAAATGTTGCACCCACATTCATTCCAAAGCACAACCACAAACAAACTGGCCTTGGATATAAAGGGAAAGGAAAACAGCCAGTTGAGTATGTTGAGAGGACAGCTGAGAAGAAATCCAGCAGAGTTCCTCAGCAAACTCCAAATAAGAAATACTCTGTAAAGAGGAAACAGAGCTACCAAACACCCCAGAAGTTTCATCAAAGAAACAAATATGATGGGAATAGTAGAAACTACCCAAGCCAAGCTGATTGGAATAATGTGAAATATCAGCAAAGACCTATGGAATACAAGCCCAAATGGCAAAGGCCTAGAACTCAGCAAAGGCAATTCCAAAGGCAAAAGAGCTATTATCAGCACACATATGCACCCAGGCACTACACACGTAAATATCACAACTACCCAAAGAAGGCAATTGCTAAAACACACACACACAGCATACGAGACAAAAGAGACAAAATTTGTATGAACCTAAAACCCCCAAGCAATTTGCCAAAGTGAATTATGATTATGGCACAGATAGATGGCAAACTCTTAGAGTCAAGTCATTTGGCTATAGGTTGGTTGGATCATCTTACAACACTAACCCCCCCGGACCCAGACAAGCATGGGTACCTAAAAACTAATTTCCTTCATTGCAGGTTCAAGGAACAGCTGAGTGCCAAGGAACCTGGTACATGGATAGTGGTCATTCCGGACACATGACAGGAAACAAGAATAATCTGTCAAAGTTCAAGGAGATTAGAGGCGCAAAAGTCATATTTGGAGGCAATGAAGCTCCAGGGGAAATCAAAGGCACAGGATCCATCAAGAAAAATGGATTAGAAATCACAGATGTTGCATACGGTGAAGGCCTCAACTTCAACCTGTTAAGCATCAGCCAACTTTGTGATAAAGGCTACAATGTTGGATTCAATATGGGAGTGTGCCAAATCAAGGATGCTGAATCAAATGAAGTAGTGCTGCAAGGATCAAGGAAGAAGAATATGTATGTGGTGGATTGGTCCACTGCAACACCAAGCACTTGTCTGTTAGCAAAAAGTACAGCCGAATCAAGTTGGTTGTGGTACAAAAAGCTGAGTCATCTGAACTTCAAGATAATCAACAAGCTTGCAGGGAGTCATCTTGTTGAGGGATTGCCAGACTCAGTATACAAGAAGGAAAGTGTATGTGATGCATGCCAGATGGGAAAGCAGATCTAATCATCATTCAAAGAAAAGTCCAATTCTTCATCAACAAGAATACTGCATTTGCTGCACATGGATTTGTTTGGTCCTGTTGAACCAGCCAGCATAAGTGGAAAGAAATACACTTTAGTGGTGGTAGATGATTATTCAAGATACACCTGGACAATCTTTATGTGTAAAAAGAAGGAAACCTTGCAAAGGTTACCACAGCTGATGAAGAGAATTCAAAATGAGAAGAGTCAAACCATTATAAAAATAAGATCTGATAGAGGAACTGAGTTTGTCAATGGGATAATAACTCAGTACTGTGTTGAAAATGGTATTGCTCATGAGTTATCTGTAGCAAGGACTCCACATCAGAATGGAGTAGCTGAAAGAAGAAACAGAACTCTCAAGGAAGCTGCTAGAACCATGTTAGCTGAAGCTGGATTGCCTAAAAGATTTTGGGCTGAAGCAATCAATACTGCATGCTACACTCAAAATAGATACATGATCAATAGACAGCTAACAAAGACACCCTATGAAATTTGGACAGGGAGGAAGCCAAATGTTGGGTACTTTAGAATATTTGGATGTAAATGCTTCATCCACAACAATGGCAAAGATAATCTGAAGGCTTTCGATGCTAAAGCTGATGAAGGTATCTTCTTGGGATACTCAGCTGAGAGCAAAGCCTATAGAGTGTTGAACAAGAGGACTATGATCACAGAAGAGTCTATCCATGTGGTTTTTGATGAACCTAATGTGAATGGAGAAGATATTGAAGAGTTGGCTGATAAGTTAAATCAGCCAACTATGCAGAAAAGTCCCTATGTTGAAGCTGAAGCTGGAGCAATCAACCAAGATGAAGATGAGATAGCTGAATCTCAAAGACAGCTGGAAAATCTGCAGCTAAGTGATGATGAGAGAGCTGCTCAAGGCAACACAGCTGCGAGACGACTAAATCCAGCTGACTTACTCCAACCTGATGTGAGATGGCTGAGAGACCATCCACCAGAGTTAGTAATTGGAAATGTGAGAGATGGTGTGAGAACCAGATCCAGAGCTCAACAAGAAGCAATGTTCACTTGTTTTATTTCCCAAATAGAGCCAAAAGATGTGTCACAAGCATTGGATGACACACATTGGATTCAGGCCATGCAAGAAGAGCTGAATCAATTTGAGAGAAACAAAGTATGGGAATTAGTACAAAGGCCAACACACCAAAACGTTATTGGCACAAAATGGGTTTTCAGAAACAAGATGAATGAAGAAGGATCTGTGGTGAGAAACAAAGCGAGATTGGTAGCCAAAGGGTATTGCCAAGAAGAGGGAATAGATTTTGATGAAACCTTTGCTCCTGTTGCAAGACTAGAAGCAATAAGGATGTTTCTTGCCTATGCTGCACACAAGAACTTCACTGTATATCAAATGGATGTGAAAAGTGCATTCTAAAATGGACTATTAGAGGAAGAAGTCTATGTGGAACAACCTCCAGGCTTTGAACAAAAGACCATTGGAGACAAGGTGTACAAACTCAAGAAAGCTCTATATGGTTTAAAACAAGCACCAAGAGCTTGGTATGATATATTATCTCAATTCCTGACAGATAATGGATTCACCAAAGGCAAGGTGGATAGAACACTCTTCAGAATTCAAGATGGAGAGAGTATACTGCTTGTTCAAATATATGTGGATGATATCATCTTTGGATCCACAAACAAAGAGCTGTGTGATAAGTTCTCAAACCTCATGCAAGGCAAATTTGAGATGAGCATGATGGGAGAACTAACATTTTTCTTAGGACTTCAAGTCAAACAGCTTAAGGATGGAACCTTCATAAGTCAGATAAAGTATACCAGGGATTTAATGAAGAAATTTGGTATGGAAGAGAAGTCTTCTTTGAAAATACCAATGAATACATCATCAAGATGGACATGGATGCGGATGGCAAGCTGTGGATCAAACAAGATCGAGCACTCATTGGATCATCGCTTATCTAACGACCGGTGAGCGGACATAACCTTTTCAAGAGGTGTATGTACCGCATTCCAATCTCGCACCTAAAGAAAGTCATATGACCTGCAAAAGCCAAGAGAATCCTAAGATATTTGAAGGATGCCGGGAAGTTGGCTTATGGTATCCAAAGGAAGGAGGATTCAAGCTAATTGGATACTCGATTCTCGACTATCTTTGGATGTAGAGTTGACAGAAAAGTACCTCTCGGTACATGTCAAATGCTTGGAAACAAGGTTGGTTTCCTGGTTTAGCAAGAAGCAAAACTCAATAGCCACATCCACACCGGAATACATACCGCGGCAAATTGTTGTGCCCAAGTCTTATGGATGAGACAAAGGTGAGAGATTATGATATTGAAGAAAAAGAGATTCCAATTATGTGTGATAACACAAGTGCAATTGCAATCACTCAGAATCCAGTGTTGCACTCAAGAACAAAGCACATTGATGTCAGATATCATTTTATAAGAGATCATGTTGAAAAGAAAGACATCACTTTGGAATACATCTCAACTGATAAACAGTTAGCTGACATTTTCACAAAACCATTGTGTGAATCAAGATTCGAAGAGCTTAAGCATGAGCTAGGGTTAATTGAACTGAGTTGATGCTCAGAAGACTCAAAGAAAAGAGATGGAACGAGAGAAGATGAAAACAGAGCAGAGTTCGTGAATCGCCTAAGTGAATCGGCCATGTCAGGCGCAATTTACTGTATCAGACGAGTTAGTGACGGTGAGTCACTATGTGAATAAAGAGAAGAATTGAGTCAGCTAAAATGCAAGCTGAGTTATTTATGAGCAAAATGACAAAAACGCAGTCGTTTTTAAAGAAGCGGGAATGTTTTAAGGATGACGTCAGCGTAATAACGATGTGATCAAAAGTCGCACGACAAAGCATATGATTGGGTATAAATGCTGCCGCATTAAATGCGGGCAATTAAATGCTATTCGGCGTGTTGAATCTGAACCGTCGATCTTGATCAAATTTCAAAAACCGAAATCACGTCCTTTCATTACCCATATATATACCATTTTGTTCACTTTCTCTCTCACATTACTCAAAAACTGTTCATCTCTCCAAAAAGCAAAGAAAGCATTTTTCTCTCAAAACCCTACTAATCTTCAAGGCAAGTTTCTCAAGCTTCGTTCAATAAAATTCACAAAATGGCACCTACCTATGATTTCGTCAATTTAGGCAAGCAAATCCACACTGGTCCCACCGTTGATTTCGAAGGGATGGTTAAACAGGGTTCTGATGAAACCCTCGTGAAGAAAATAGCTGACAAAATCGAAAAATATGGTCTGAAACCCTTTCTCTCGATGGAGTTTCAGATGACGTATGTTGAAGAGGTAGCACAGTTCTACGTGAACGCTGAAGTTCACGACGAAGGCATTAAGTCCTCTGTTCACAGAAAGGACTTCACAATCACTGCTGAAGATCTAGCGGAGCATTGTCTGCTGCCGTCAGAAGGTGTACCGGAGATATATGAGGCTGATGTAAACCTGGCTGCTGCATGGAAGGAAGTGGCCAGACCTGAATGTGCTGCTAAGGTGGTTTACACAGCTGACAAGAAGCTGCTGAAGGACGATTACCACAAGCTGCTGGATATCGTCGCAAAATGTATGGATATGAAATTTGGAAGCTTCAACCAGCTATCCAAAACGAAGCTGATCGTCATGGCTGCGATCATTGAAGAAAAGAAAGTCAACTGGGCAGAATTCGTCTACAGCAGACTCTGCCAGAATGTTGCGAATAAGTCCTTCAAGGACGATGGGTCATTTGGAGGATCGTTGGGCTATGGCCTTGTAATTGGCCGGTTAATGGAGGTGAAGGGCGTTTCACTCCGACATGGAAAGGCGTTCCATGTCAACAAAAAGATGTTTCGGGCAAACTTGTCAGAGCCCGTAAGAGAGCATACGCCAAGAGGCAGATACGGCGAGGGGGAATCGGTGATCCGGAAAACTTGATTGTCTCCACCCTCCAAAGAAGAAAAGCTGCCCGCAGCCTACAAAAAGAAGGTCGCCCCTCAAAGAAAGAAAGAGACAATCGCACCTGCCCTGCAGCCGTGTCTCCCGCCCCTACAACTTGAAGAGAGAAGGAACCTCAAATCCCTTCTCCGTTTTCAAGAAGAAGAGGATCGCAACCCAAGCGGCTCCTCGAGACGAAGACAAGAGCAGGCCCCCGCCGCCCAGGACTATGAGAAACCGCATCCGAACCAGAAATCCTCTCGGTAAGGACTAAAAGAAGAAGACTCTACAGCGCTCGTAGTGGAGAAGACAGTGAAGTCTGTCACTCACCGAAAAGATCTCGAGATCGCTGGAGAAGTAGAGTCTCCAGAAACTATTGATGAAACGGCCAAGTCTGCTGAGGCCGATCAGCAGAGGCAAATCGAAGACCCAGCTGTGGACCGAACAACTGAGGAACATGAAGTAGCTGAGAGAGAATCTCTCTCTGTTGGACAGACTGTGTCTCCGCTGCGGCGCGCGTACGCCGAGGTAAGGAGCATCAGAGTTTGCTACCCTCCATTCATGAAAAAGAAGGGCAACAGGGAGATGATGAGGATGACGACGTTATAATGCTCTCTCCCGTATATCCAGACATCTAGAATCGTCTGCGAGAATGGAGAAAATGGAAGCTGAGTCGCTCGAGGGAACAGTTTGAACGCCCTGAATTCATCGAGGAAGAAGAAGAATTGATGAACTTCCTCGGATTGACTACAGTGGTTCAGGCACTTGATGAAGAAAATTGCATTGATATTTTGCATATCTTCAAAGAAAAGGAGAAGGAGAGATTAGCTGAGGAAGCTGAAGCTCGTAGGAAAGCCAGCATTTGCCCTCTCACTGGAACCTGCGATCACACTCATCCACATCTCGATGTTCTTTCAGAAAGTGATGAGGATTTGGATCCCATTGCTGCGACGGAGAAGTTAGAAATGCAGCAAGCCATGCGGGAATCCAGGGAGCTGCACGAAAAACAGCTGATGGAAGGACCTGGGGAGTCTTCCAAATCTCAGCTGGAGATCGATCCATTGGGAGTGGTCCGGCCAGATCGATCGCACATTGCCGCAACCACTTCCCAGCTCACTCCGAGGACGGATCTAAGGGAACTGGCGATGAAACTGGGAAATTGGGGACCCAAGTCAAGCCAACCCCTGTTGAAGGTGTCTTACCACCTGGCCCCACGGCTGTGCATACAGAGAAAACAGCCAGGAGTCTAGAGCAGAGTGACCCCACTATCACTATCACCGGTGGTGTGCCAGTGAGGGGAAACCTCCTCCACCGCAGCTGGCTAGGTCGGAGGTTGCTGCAGATGACTCCACCATGAATCTTGGAGGCGGAGTGGAGAAGGAAAAGGAAATTGAACAACAGCAGGTTGTCTTTGACGAAGCTCGGACAGTTGAGTCTGTCCCAGCCAAGATGACAACTGCTTTGCAGGCCGATGACACTGCTGCTGCAGTTGAGGCAAAGGATGGAGATGCCGAGGAGTTAACACTGGCATCGAAAGTGCAATCCACGGAGTTGAGACTCGTGGATGCCACCGTAGAAGACCCCAAGACACCGAGTCCGCCGAAGGGATTGCACAGCCCCCCATTGCGATTGAGACTGCGCAGGAGGTAATGAAGGCCTGAGGGAGGTTGAGACTTCCCTAAGTAAGACTCAAGGCGATAAGAGCATTCCTCCAGCCATTATTGATGATTCAGAAGAGGAAATCAGTGCTCTACATGACTTCCAGGATGATCCTGATACAACATTCCTGGGATATGCCGATGAAGCTGAGTCAACCCCTGCAGAGAAGGACTCAGCTGAGGATGTCGCTCCAAGCACGAGCAAGCCAGAATTCAAGGCTGCTCGTCAAACATTCAATTTTGACAATGAATCTTCCGATGAAGCTGATGGTGCAGCCGAGGACCCGAAAAATAAAGTAGAAGAAACCACTGAGACCGAGGAAGGCCAAAAAAAGTGAGGCTCCATCGGTAGCCAACCATCACACAAGGCCAGAACAGAGTCATCTGCGCAGGCTCCCAAAGCTGCAGCAGAGTCAACTCAACCAGGCACATCACAGGCGCGTACAACTGTTCTCTCAATTCCTTATGTACGTGATGATGCCTTTGAGGAAACATTTCCTTTTTCCATTGAAGTACCTGATCTACTGGAAGAAACAGCCCGTGAGCGCAAGAGATACCACAGGCCTGATCCAGTCATCCCCATAGATTCCATTGTCCCAGCAGAGTTCGATTTCGACGCTGCTTGGCCGCCAGCTGAAATGGAGGTAATAGCTGAGGTGCGAGAAGTATTCAAGACTATTCTCGGCGAAATAGAGAAAATTGAAAGGCACCAGGCTTCGCTGGATATGCGGTTGGACAACAGGGATGCCACTCTCACAGCCGACTTGAGAGGGATTGTAGTAAGGATCAGAGAATGGTGTCAGCAGCAGAGTACAATGCGATTCGAGCAAGTCAGATATTTCAAGGCATTGTACAATAAAATGCTGATATGGAGCGCTGATAACGCTGATATGAAGAGGAGGATGCAAGACAACATTGATAGAATGCATGCCTCTCACAACACGGAGATGGAACTGCTGCGAGAATTCCACAAGAAGGAACTTCTGCGCGTAGAGGAGAGTATGAATGCTAAGTTCAGCCTTCTAATGGCTGAAATGAAGGTGGTGGCAGCGGAATCAAAAGCCACCCGCTCAGAATTCCGCACAGCATACTCCGCAGCAGATTCTAAACACAACTCAGCTATCAGTCGCCTGGACTTTATGCTTGCAGGGATGTTTCCAGGTATTCCTCTCTCTTTTGATGATGCCAAAAAGGGGGAAGAGGAATACCTGAGGACGCTGAAAGTGTCAGGGGATGAGAAAAAGGAAGAGTCAGCTGTCGAGAAGGAGAAGAAGACAGCTGAAGAAAAGAAAAAGGAGAAGGGTAAAGCCGTTGAGGGGGAAGGATCAAAAGATGTGACCCTTATGTTTGCAGAAACTCCTCAACAAGGCCTTGTCACTGCTGGCATAATCATCAAACTTCCTGTAACTCTGCCGCTTCATCACTCTGCTGTGCCTATGTCAGCGAAGAAAGGAATTGTAGAAGCAGAGATGGAGGATTTCGATAAAAGGACTGAAGCCCGTGTGGAAGAAATGTTGAAACAATTCGGAGGCATTCCGGCAGGAAGAGTTACAGATGCCATTTCAGACGTCGGAACAGAGCCAAGATCAGTAGATGAATTCAAAACGCTCGAATCCGAGGGATACTTCGAAAACATGTCCATGGCCCAAGCCTGGGACTTGTACTGGGAAAAAGGCCTTAAGCTGTGCGAAGAAATTGATAAGAAGAAGACAACTGGAAGTCAGCAGACTACGGGCAGTAAGTCAGCTGAGAGAAGAAATTCTCCCGTACAGTACACGCCCAGAGGAAGAGGAAGAAGCAGTTGAGGGAGAGGTTTCATACCTAGACCTCTACCCAAAAACATCGAATACATAGATCCAGGGAAGAAAGGAGGGATCTATTGGGCTGGATATGACGAAGTAGCCAATATGGAAGTGGCTAGGAAAAATGCTGAGTATGTAAGAAGAATTGAAGAAGAAAACAGAAGGCAAACTCAGCAATGGCAAGAAAGTCTGGAAAGAAAAAGAAAAGACGAAGCTGCAAGAAGATTGTATGAGAAAAAGAAAGCAGCTGAACAAGAGAAGAAGAGGAAGAGAGCTGAAGAAGTCAGAGCTGAAGAAGAAAGAAGGAAGCAGCGAAGGAGATGAAGTGTTGCTGCCTACCCCTTCATGTATTTTACCTTTGTAAATACATATGTATGTAAGTCTTCTGTACATTCAATAAGAGATTTGTAATTTCTATCTTTTTGCGTAGAAATAGAATTGTATGTTTGCTCTGATACACATTTTAAACAGCTGTGTAAAGGACAAGAATGTTATGATCAATAAAAAGATTGATTCTACGCATACATTCTATGTTACTGCATTGTCTGTATGTATCTCTGATGCTTACATTTTATATGTATGATTTAAGTTTTGGCATCATCAAAAAGGGGGAAATTGTTGGGAAATTTATTGTTTAGATTTTGATGAATGCCATGTAAAACTTAGACTAGAAAGTTGGCACCCCATTTTCCTTGTAAATTGCATTTTAATAGATAGGGCTGTAGGAGCTGAGTGAAGTCAGCTATGGCCAGATATGCAAGAAGTCAACTGGAGACTGGAATGAAGACTCTGCTGTGAAACAACTGAGTGTGGCAAAGAAGAGAAGTCAAGAACTCGACTGAAGGAGTATCAGCTGAGTTACAGTTGTGTGAAGAGTCAGTCAAGTCAACTCAAGAAGCCAAGTCTCAAGTTGAAGTGACAGATGAGTCATCCACTGATTGGAAGCTGACTCAAAGTCACCTGGGGAAGTTGAAAGAACTGCAGTCAAGTCAAGACATCCGAAAAGGATCCGTTGCACAAAAGTCAAGAAGATTACTTAAAGTGCTCAGTCCAGAAGCGTGCAAAGGAATAAACCAATGGGAAGCACTGCACCTCGTGTCAGACTCTGAAAATTTGTACATTCATTTAATACGAGGAAATGTCAACATCGAGGACTGCAACAAGACAAGCCAACGAACAAAAGTGTCTTTTGAAAATCAGCCTATCTCTTCAACGGGCAGATTTTTAAAAGAACACTATAAAAGGCTGAGGAATCACTTTGAGAAACGGTTACCTTGGTTACCTTGATTACCAAAAATACGAGCAAGAAAGCAATATTCATTCTCAACTTTTTGCAAAAATATTATCAAGATATACAAGCCAAATCCTCAAGCCTAAATATCGAAGGAAATCAATCCAACACCAAGCTGTGAAGGAAAGACAACTTCAAACTGTTGAAGAGGGAATCTTTTAAAGAATCAAAAGGGGTCTACATTCCAAGGAGAATTGTAGAAAGGTTCAAGGTCGAACCCATATCAAGCTATTGGAGGGATGTGTGACCAAATCCAAGAAGCTTGAGCAAGTTAGCTGAAGTAGCAAGCGGTGCCTGTGAAGAAGTTCTCGAGTCGGACGAGAAGCCACCGTGTGTGACCAAGGCATCTCGGACCGAGTCCCAAAGGATCAAGTCACCGTGTGTGATCAAGACTTGTATCTAGACTGATAACCACATTGTACTCTGATTAATACTTAGTGGATTCCTCTAGGAGTTGGAGAAGAGAGGATTAGAAGAAATACCCCATCTTCGAACCTCTATAAAATTACCTGTGTCATTTACATTTCAGCATATTCACTTTACTGTGCATTCACTTTATATCTACTGATAATTTGATATCCAACTGATAAATAACTAAGTGCTAAAACCAAGTGTTAAAATAACGTTTAATCAAATTCAAGGGTGTTAAGTCTTCCGCTGAAAATCTTATCACAGCCAAGTTAAAGTTTAAGCTAAACAGCTGAGTTATTCTATCAACAGCTCAATCAAGTCTGTTGAGTGGCTAACTCCGCTGGTTAACTAACTTAGCTGTCCCTCAAGGACACAGCTGTGATACTAACTCTTATTTGTATTTAAAAAGTACTAAATCGCAAAAGTTGGTAAGGTTTATTCAACCCCCCCCTTCTAAACCTTACTTACACCCCTTGGGACCTACACTTCCAGTCTTCGGATGACTCCTCTGTCACTTCAACTTGAGACTTAGCTTCTTGAGTTGACTTGACTGACTCTTCACACAGCTGTTTCACAGCTGATTCATCTTCAGTCGAGTTCTTGACTTTTTCTTCTTTGCCATACTCAGTTATCTTGCAGCAGAGTCTTCACTTCAGTCTTCAGTTGACTTCTTGTATTTCTAGGCATAGCTGACTAGACTCAGCTTTTCCAGTCCTATCTATTACAATACAAATTACAAGGAAAATGGGGAGCCAACTTCCTAGTTTAAGTTTTACATGGCATCAATCAAAATCAATAAAAATAAATTTCCCAACACATTTTATTTTAGTTTACAGAATACTTACGGTCCATTATAATTTCAATCCACTGAAAACAGAACAAAAACAAAAACACAATAGAGCTTTAGTGCAACAAGTTATACAACATTCATGAAATTTTTAACTAAAAACAATCCCTGCTACATAATAGTTAAATTATTTAATAAAAATCATATTAGCAGTACACAACTATTTCTCCCCAAAAGACAATAAATTAAGATCCAACGATCAAATCCAAAAGGACTATTATATAAAGATTATTCGCCAAAATATTCAAAAGATTTACTTCTCCACAACAAAAGCAACAATTTAAAATTTCATATAATCTCATTCCCAGTCCAGAACTTCCTTGCCTCCACCAAGTTTATTTTTCTTTGCTCATTGTTCTCTGTAGTGATTAGCGCATAACCAGGGGCGGCCCTGAGGCGGTCGACGTGGTGCCGCCGCACAGGGTCCCCCTCCGGCAAGGGCCTCCGGTGAGTTTTTTCTTTTTTTTTTATAAATATATGTATAATAAGAATAATGCAAGATTTTAGGAAAAACCAGTTGACAATGTGGTAGCATACATCCTTAGACTTGGGAGGTCAAGAGATCGATCCTCTGTTGAAGCAATGCATCAGCTTTTTTTTTTACCTTTCTTTCTTTTTTTCTTTTATAACCAAAACCGAAAAATATAATTAAGAGTTAAAGAGCTCATTATAAGTCATATTCATATGTCATTCTCCATAATAATTTTTTTTTCTTTTTTCTAATATAAATTATATTGAACGATATTTTACGTAATTTATTTTCATAAGACCGAATTATTAAAGTTGAAGTACGGTATTTTTGCTATTACACATCTTATTTTATATGTTAAATCAATGAAATTACATTTATAACATTATTTTGTTATTTTAAGTTTTTTTTTATGTAAACACAATTAGGGCCTCATTTGTTTTCTCGCTCTAGGCCCCTCGAACCCTAGGACCGGCTCTGCGCATAACAATACTTTATACGTAGATTTGATCTCTGACTCCCACCACTCTTCTTCAGCCTACAGTCCCAACCTCTTGCACCTCCGCCCATATATGTCTTCCTGTGGCGCATGAAGAAAAATCCCACAATTTACTTTGTTCACAGAGTCCCTCCAAGACATATACAACCTAGAGTGAAAAAATTCGAATCTAGCAACGAATATTGGTAAAAATTGGATTATAAAAACAATATAGTGATATGTATAAAGTATACATTAAAAACACCTTAAATATGCAATAATAATACTAGATTTGAATTTTGAACATTGTAATCACATAAACATGTAGTGTACTATGCAGTGTAACTATGCACCAAAATTATACTAAGTATGCAGTTAGGTTGCACTATGTATATAGTAAAGGGTGCACTAAGTATATATTGTACTATGTTGTGTAAATATGAACTAAAAATATATTAATTATGTAGTAAGGTTGCACTAAATATGCAATAAGCACTAGTACAAAAAAGCTGATAGACACCGGTTTTAAACCGGTGTCTATTAGTAAACCAACCGGTGTTAAAGCCACTGGTGTTAAAAGTCCGAACTTTTGACACCGGTTTAAAATCGTGTCTTTTCTTGAAAGACACCGGTTTTAAATCGTGTCTATTAGTAAACCAACCGGTGTTAGGCCACTCGTGTTAAAAGTCTGAACTTTTTGACACCGATATAAAACCGGTGTCTTTTCCTTGAAAGAGACCGGTTTTAAACCGGTGTCTTAGAGAAAAAATATCTGCTTGCTATGGCCCTGATGTTAAAAGTTTATGTAAAACCGGTGTCTTTTGATGAATAAACACCACATCAAAACCGGTGTCTTAATGTTTTTAGAAGCGGTTTTAAAAGGGTTGTTTATTTACGCAAAGACACCGGTCGAAAGCTGCAAAAATACCATATAAATAAACAATTCATTATGAACTCCAATTCTAGCAACCATCATAAGTTCACTACCAATTAAACATGAAATCCATTAATACTAAAATCACCTCCAATAGCCAAAATCCAACAAAAAGTACAAGTAGCGAAGTTTCCTTTCGATAAAACAACTATAAATTCATAGTCCAATTCCATCAACTAACAAAAAGACTACATAATTCAACTAAAGGCAACAAAATCCAGATGATCAACATAGCTCGTGTCATTCAAGCTTTCAAAAATGCTCAACCTTCTCCTACTCAGCCTTTAACCTTTGTTTCTCGTCACGAAGCTCATTCTTCTCAGCCTACAAACATACATACAGAGTTGAATGATTTAGCCATTAATGAACCAACCCTTCTCAGCAATCAAAGTAAATTATGCACAAAACATACATACATTTGCTCTAAATTTCTTTATCATACTCTCTAAAAAGGAAATAATGGCCTATGTCAAGCAGTTCTAGCATTACAGTAGAAGTTAACTCATTGAGGAATGAAATTCACGAACTACAAATGCTATTGCACAAGAAAATTAAACAATTTAATTTCTTATTTGATGCCAATGCCATAATTCCAGTTGGAGATCAATAGGTACAGTTTTACTGTATTTGACATATCCAGTAATAGGAAAAACATCAGTTACTACATATGCTAATCAGTCTAGAGAAATAAATGAAAAATCAAAAGTATCAGAAGAAAGACATTCAAAACCACATACTCTTGGACAGATCAAACCGTTGTATTGCCCTGGCTTAAAAGGGTTAGCATCAATTCCAATTTCCTGCAACTTCTGCCTTAGTATCATAAGATGCTTATCATCTACCAATTGCTTCTCCAAAGTCTCAAAATCAACATCAGGAACTACACAATCAAATTAAAGTAGCATTCATAAGTCAGAACATGCATAAGGCAATACAAATACTATTATGTTGATTTTTCTATCTAATTATGCATTTATAAGCTATTCCACTTGTTCGATAAATTATATAAGAGCATCTAAAAAATACCTTTAAATTTCCAGTTGCATCCACCAGTACCATGACGATGTTCTTTTATTTTGATAGGATAGTCCCACCCTCGTGACACGCACAGATGTATATCAAGGATGTGGATAAAGATAACAAGCCAATAAGTTTTCACCTCTAAATCTTGCTGGTATAAGCTATAAAGCACAACTTCAATTCAAGTATCATCTGAAGTTGTGCCTTGGTACATGATGTCTTGTTCAACAATAATAAATGTATGTATTGAATCATGCTTCAAACGAATACAAAAGATCAACAAATATGTTAGCAAGGCACTGAAAGTTGAAACCAAACACCAAGAAAATCCCAACAACTACCCCTCATAATTGCACCACACCATTCCTTTCCATAAGATAAGCAAGAAAGTTCAAGAAACACAAAAGGAATGAGCAACAGTACTCCAACATTGACCACACTTGATGTAGAAAATAGAACATCAGGAGAACAAAGAGAAGGCAACACTAGCAAGAAAAGGAGAAAAATACGCTAGTCTCCATCAAGAAAACTAACAGACATAAAAAACAATCCCATCAAGAAACAAAAAGAACACTTACCAGAAAAATACGCTAGTCTCCTCCGATACCAAACTGCTTTTGCCTTTTCTCAAATAGCGAATTCACAATTTTCTCTGCCTTCTTCTTTGCTGGCAGCTTTGAGCCTTCTTTGGAGCCTGGAAGAAATAATTTATTGTAAGTAAAAGCATTAGCTAGTACAATAAGATGGATACACAATATTGAGAGTGGAAGGAGCACGAGTACGATTTCCTCCCGACACCATAAGGAACAGCAGCCTGCGAGGCTAGGCGGCGACTTGGGTGCCTCAAAAAAATACTCCATTTTTGGGACTCTGATATATGCAACAGTACTGCCCAGTAATGCATAAACCACAGTATCTAGCAAAGAATAATGAAAAAAATATGGAAATATATAGGCTTTCCTTAAAATTGAAAAAAAAAAAGGAATTGTATAATAACAGAAGAAAGAAAACTAGTGAATTCAGTACCTGCAAACGATGACATGAACAATCAATCATTAGGATCACAAGAAAATTAATTGAAAAATGTCAATTATTAAGTGGAAGATGTTGCAGTAGAATTCAAGAACATTTTTACCTCATTTAGCATTATTTAGATGATTATGTCTGGCTTTGAGATTGTCATGACTGAGGTCCCATTAAGCATTCAACTATCCCGTATATAACTATAATCTAATGAGTCCTGCTAAAAATAGGAACAAATATCCAACTATTGTTAGAAGGTCACAACTCACAAATAATCATCAAGTCATACTAAGAACTTTACCTCTCTCATGCACGAAAGTATATTATAACATGTTGAAATAAGCCTAGTAGCAAGAGAATTAATATTCATACTCAAGAATAGTATTAGCTCTTATACACATACATATAAGATAACCAACTCAAATAATTGGATATCGCTAAAACAGGCACCATACTAGGATAAATGTCATGAAATCTGAATTGGATTTTGGTATGCAAATGCACGGTTTGCGAAAGAGTCTTGTAACTATATGAAATTTCAAATTTTGGTATTAACTTCACCAGACTTCAATCACATGAGCGGCATGTAGTTCCCAATTTTCGGTGAAATAAGGACCAAATTTGATATTTTCATACAGTTACAAAACCATGTGCATTTTGCAGGTTCATGCCCAAAAGAATACTTAAAATCACATGAACTAATTAGGTATAGCCAGAAAAGATGTTTGAATGCACAAACACTAGGATATAGTACAAAATATGAATATGAATGGGAGCACACAAAAATGGGACAATTAACCAATCATATACAAGTAACCATGACCAATCGAGACACAAGCTCACCAGATTGAACAAAAACACTATAATGTTCATAAATGAGAACCATATATTAGCATTAATGTTACTAAACAAGATCACAAAGATAGAAAGGGACATAATAAGTTATTACAGAAGTGTTTCTTTCTTACCCCACCCTTTCTGTCTCCAAAGTCATGCAAAATTGCAAGTAAAAAACCACATAAAAATACAGTGACATATGACAAAACCATAAAAAAACAAAAGTAATCTAATTATAGAGAAATTTACCAAGAAAATCAATAAGGAGCATAGGAATATCCTGCAGGCGGCATTCCTGCTCCGTTTACATGTGACATCCCATAAGGCTGTACACCTGGAGTATAATATCCACCTGGACCAATCTTAGCCAAACTAGCTTGGCCATGCATGCCTTCTCTAGAATACTGTTGCCACACCATCTGCTCCTGCACCAGCAAATGTTGCTTCTTCTCCATATCAGCCATCTGCATGTACGCAGGCAGATGTACGGTCAAAGTACAGTGTGTATGTCCTGACGAAAGCCGAATGATCCCACGAATTCGAATGAGCCTCATCACGGAAATCAGACAAATTCAACAACCTAGTTCCCCTCCTAGTATCGCACATGATTTTCTGCTGAAAAATAACATCTCCCTCATTGAGTAAGCGGTGAATGAGCATCAAACACATGAGGGCAACAATCCAATGTTTTTCCCAATCGTTTCGACACAACTACAACACAAGCACTAACATATCCATGAGAATACGAGGTCAATTGAATAATTTCCCTAAAATACTTCTCTGAGGTGGGGTCATCATCGTGGCGGGTTGTTTTGACTATGGCAACTTCCAGCTTCGGTGCCATGTTGCTAGCCACTTCCGTGATCCCGATGCTCGTCTGATCCTTCACCACCCCGACCGCCTTCCTTATCGTGCCCAGAGCCATGGATTCAATTAATTAGCTCACCCTACTACCTACATCAAGAATTGCAAAAACCCACTTCACTTTTTGTATCACCTTTACTAACTTTTAGATGAAATTATCGCAAATAAACGAAATCCTATGGATTAATTTAATCGCTAGTTTTCAAATCAAGTGAAAAACACAGTGAAAGAGTGGCATTTCTGTCAATGAAAATTGCGCAAATTTAGTTCAAACATTTTTGGTGCAAAAAAATGAGAAACTATTGATGGGTTTAGCAATTTATTTACCTCGACGAAATCAATGACTTAGATCTAAACCCAAATAAATCTAATTATAAAGACCACATAAAAAGAAGAGGCTTATCGCTTCTTTGAGACACCAACAGTCTTTCCCCTACGGCCAGTAGTCTTGGTGTGATGTCCACACACGCGAAGGCCCCAGTAGTGACCGTGACCACGATGGTTCCTGATCTTCTTCAATCGCTCAAGATCGTCCCTGAGCTTCATGTCCAAAGCATTGGATGTCACTTGAGAGAACTTTCCATCCTTGTAATCCTTTTTTTCGCTCGTGAAAACCACCGGGATCTTGAACTGGCGTGGATTGGCCACAATTACTATCAAGCTATCAATTTCAGCATTAGAAAGTTCACCAGCCCTCTTGTTCATGTCGACGTCGACTTTCTTACAGACGATGTTGGCACAACGACGACCAATACATTTGATAGAGGTCAAAGCGAACATGATCTTCTGCTTGCCATCCACGTTTGTGTTCTGAACACGCAGAATGTGCTGGAATTCTTCATTTGCTAACAGCGACATGGCTAGGGTTTCGAATCAAGCGAAAAAAAAAATACTGTTTCTTCGATTACGCTTTCTGCTATCACTTAGTATCAGATAATTAGGGTTTGAAACCGCAAAGATTTGGGGGGAGAGAGAAAGGTGGGCTGGGAAGAAAGAGAGTGACTAAGCCTTAAAGCTAATTTTACTATTCTTCAACTAAAAACCTAATTAGAGAGTGTCTAAAGATCTAGTTAAAAAATAAAGACACCGGTTCTTTAAACCGGTGTCGAAAGATATGGTTTCTAAAATATTATAGACACCGGTTTTGGAACGATGTCAAAACAACTGGTGTCTAATCTAAAATAATTTATATAAATAGACACCGGTTTCGAAATCCGATGCCAATATCGGTGTCTATTTGGGAAATTTCTTTACAATAGACACCGGTTCTAGGAAACCGCTGTTGTTTATCAAACGACAGCACTAATTAGACACCGGTTTCTTACAAAACCGCTGTTATATGGGAAACGACACCAGTAAAATCATAAAATCGGTGTCTTGTTAGTGGTGTCTATCAACAGTTTTCTTGTAGTGAAGGTTGCACCAAGAATGCAGTATACTATGCAATAAGATTTCAGAAGTCTTATACTAAGTATTCAGTAAGATTGCACTAATTGTGCGACACCCCTATTAACAAGTGCAATTTTGCCAATTAGGAGGACTTTTTTAATGTAATTTGGTTTCAGTTCTTTTCAGTTCTTATGGTGCAATGACAACTCCAATATACAACTCCAAAATCAACAAAGACCACTCCAGTATAGAACTCCAAAAACCACAACTTTGTAAAAAAAAAAAAACCCAAGTACTAAACTGATTGGAACAAGAACAATGCAAAAAAAAAAAAAAACCTAACTGCAAATCCAGATTGCAAAACAAAAAAAATATATCACAATAACACAAACCAATTTTTCGACACAAGCAACAGTGTAAACTAACCCCTAGTACAAAAATTTCTTAATCCAACCAAACTACTAGGGCAAAATTGCTTTTTTGGTCCATTAAGTTGGCTCAATTTCGCTTTTAGTTCTTTAATTTTTATGGATTGCGTTTGGCAAACATAACTTTTCTAAACCTGCACATTTAGTCTGATTTCAAAATTTAGGGGATATCTTATCCCTAAAATGCTGAGTTGGGCCACTTTTCCATGAAATGACTATTTTGCCCATTTTTTTGGAGGGAAACTTTGGTCATGTGCATATCACATGACTTGTTTAATATCTCAATAAAATTAAATAACAAAAATAAATATAAGATTAAATTGAAGTAAAGAAAAAATATGAACATATATTTATAATTTTATATAAAGTTGACAAATTAAAATGAATGTTCGACTTTTTTTTTAGTTTAATTTAAATAAAGTAATCTGAACATATATTCATATTTTTCAACGGTAAATAAATTTAAAAAAAAAAGAAACAAAAAAAAAACGATAAAAACATGTATTTACAATTTTCAACTATATATAAAAATAAAAAAAATAGAAAACAAAAAAAACATATATATCTATAATTTTCAACTCTAAATTAAAATTAAAGAAAAATAGAAAAATAATAATAAATTAAATAATAAAAATAAATCAAAAAACTTAAATTAAATTAAATAAAATATTCGAACATATATTTTTTATTTTTTTGAAATTAAATAAAAATTAAATATAAATAGAAAACAAAAATAAAATAATTTTTTTTTTTTGGTTTTCCGTTTTTTTGTTTTCTATTTTTTTTAATTTTTATTTATAATAGAAAATTATAAATATATATATATATTCCTGTTTTGTTGTTTTCTATTTTTTCTTTAATTTTAATTTTAAATAAAAATTGTCGAACATATATTTTATATTTTTCAACTTTATATAAAAATTAAGGAAAACTAGAAAAAACAAAAAAGTACATTATTTTCTTTTTCTTTTGGTTTTTCTATTTTTTTTGCTTTCTATTTTTCTTTAATTTCAATTTACAGTTGAAAATTATAGATATATATGTTTTTTTTGTTTCTATTTTTTTAATTTTTATATATAGTTGAAAATTGTAAATACATGTTTTTTCTAAATTTTTTTCGTTTTTTAATTTTATTTACAATTGAAAATTATAAATATATGATCAGATTATTTTATTTAAATTAAATTAAAAAAGAATCGAACATATATATTATATTTGTCAACTTTATATAAAATTATAAATATATGTTTATATTTTTTCTTTACTTTAATTTAATCTTATATTTATTTTTGTTATTTAATTTTATTGAGATATTAAACAAGTCATGTGATATGCACATGACCAAGGTTTCCCTCCAAAAAAGGGCAAAATAGTCATTTCATGGAAAAATGGTCCAACTCAGTATTTAAGGGATAAGATATCCCCAAAAATTTGAAATCGGACTAAATGTGCAGGTTTAGAAAAGTTAGTGTTTGTCAAACGCAACCCATAAAAATTAAAGGACCAAAAGCGAAATCAAGCCAACTTAACGGACCAAAAAAACAATTTTGTCAAACTACTAGGCATCGGAAAAATCCAAAAAATCGAAAGAAAAAACCTTAGAAACTCCACAAATCTCCTTCTAAAAAACATTTCACGTAACTGGGTTAGGATTACATGAACAGGAAATTAAAAACATGTGCGAAAACTTACCAATTATTAGAGTTGTTGTAACTGTTCAAACTGAAAGTTAGTTATTCTTAACTAACTTTCAGTTATTTGGTTAGTTGTTATAGTTGTTACAGATTAGTTGCTAGTCTTAGGCTTATAAATATCTCTCATACTTGTACTTGTAATCTCAGTTTTTCATGATAATGAATTCATCTCTCTGTATTCAGATGGTATCTAGAGCCAAATAATTTTTTTTCATTAATTTTTTTCTCTCTCGAGCTCAATATGGCGTCAGATAGCAATTCAATGATTTCTCTCCCACATTTTGGAACTCTTTCTCTAAAGTTAGATCACCATAATTACAATTACTGGAAACTTCAAGTCCTTTCTGTAGTTCGGGCGCATGGATTTAACAGTTTTCTTCTTGGTTCTGAATCAACACCACCAAAGTTTCTTTCCAGTAATACAGGTTCTTCAAATCTCTGTCCCAATCCTGAATATCTGGTTTGGATGCGAAAAGATCAGCTTCTCTTCAGCTGGTTGCTATCTTTTGTTACTGAATCGATGTTAGGTCATCTCACAATGTGTGTTACCTCCTCTGATGTTTGGAATGTGCTTGATAAATTGTTCCAAACACAATCTAAAGCTCGCATTTTACAACTACAAATGATGTTACAGACGTTAAAGAAGGGTGATTTACGTGTTGATGAGTATATTTTAAAAATGTGTGGAATAGCTGATGATCTGAATTATGTTAATCATATTGTTTCGGATGATGAGCTTGCTTTGTATATTCTTGGTGGTTTGGGGCCAGAATATGAGTCAGTTGTTGTAAATCTTACTTCTAGAGCTGATATCATGTCTCTTCAGGAAGTGCAATTTTCTTTGCAAACTCATGAATTAAGGATTCAAAGCCAGCATAGTTCACATGATGTGGCCTTTACTGCTAATTCAAATGCTGCAAATTCTCCATCTGTTAATGTGGCTTATAACAGATCTGGTTCTTTTAATCGAGGTGGTGGTCAATTTTCTCGTGGCAGAGGTCGTAATGGTGGCAGACAATTTAATTTCAGAAATAATAATGGTAAACCTTCCTGTCAATTGTGTGGGAGAGTTGGTCATGTTGCAGTCAAGTGTTACAAAAGGTTTGATATCAGTTTTTTGGGACCAGATTCTAATTCTAGTAATGAAGCTCCATCTCAGGCTTTTTTGTCAAATGTTCAATCTCATACAAACTCTTCTTCAGATGGTAACTGGTATTTTGATAGTGGTGCCTTTAACCATGTTACTGCAGATTTAGAAAATTTGTCTCTGAAAGCAGTGGACTATCAAGGATCAGAGAAAGTGATTGTAGGTAATGGTTCTGCTCTTCCTATCTCCAAAATTGGTTCCTATTTTGTTCCTTGTTTCAACAGTCCTCACTCTCTTATTCTCAGAAACATTCTCTACGTTCCAAACATCACAAAAAATCTGTTAAGTATTTCACAATTTACTAAAGACAATGATGTTCTAATTCAATTCTTTCATGATTCTTGCTTTGTTAAGGACAAAACCACTCACAAGACACTCTTGGAGGGAACTCTTAAAGGAGGACTCTATCAACTAGATCTTACTCATCTCTCCAAGTCAAGGAATTCCTCTGTTTTCCAGTTCAATTTACCAAATAAAACTGTTGTTGCTTTCAATGTATCTGTTACCTCTGATGTAAATGTTTGGCACCAGAAATTAGGCCATCCATGTAATCCTGTTCTTTCCTCTATACTGAATAAATTGCACATTTGTTTTTCCAATGCTTCTGTTAGTTTCTGTGATGCTTGCATGTTAGGCAAATTACATCAAAAACACTTTGCCAGTCAATGTACTAAAACTAATGCTCCATTTCAGCTTATTCATTCGGATATTTGGGGCCCCTCTCATACTCCTTCCATTGATGGTTATAAATATTATCTTCATTTCATTGATGATCATAATATATATAATTGGTTTTTTCACTCAAACAAAAGTTTGAAACCTATGCTCTCTTTGTTCAATTTAACAGTTTTATTGAAAGACAATTCAATTCCAAAACCAAATGTTTGCAAACTGATTGTGGGGGTGAATATAGATCCCTTGCTCCCTTTTTAGCTAATTTAGTTATCCAATTTCGACATCCATGTCCTCATGTCCATCAACAAATGGTCGAGCTGAACGCAAGCACCTTCATATTGTTGAAATGGGTCTATCTTTGTTAGCTCAAGCATCATTACCCTTAAAATTTTGGTGGCATGCTTTTCACTCTGCTGTTTTTGTCATAAATAGACTCCCTACTCCTGTTTTAAACTCAGTTTCTCCCTTTGAACTTCTCTATAAACAGTCACCTGATCACACCTTTCTCAATGTTTTTGGATGCACTTGCTTTCCTTACCTTCGACCATATAACAATCACAAATTTCAGTTTAGGTCCTCCAAATGTGTGTTTCTTGTTTACAGTGACTCTCACAAAGGGTACAAATGTCTCAGCATACAGGAAGGATATATATAGCAGCCACAATTGAGTTTAATGAGCATGAATTCCCTTACAATGAACTTTTCACTTCCACATCTTCCTCTGCACCCTCTCTTCCTCCTCCACCCTCTTTTCTTCCTTTTCTTCAACCTTCTCAGATTATCACCTCATCTCTCTCCACTTCTGCTCTTCCCTCTCCCAACTACTCAGTTTCTCCTACACACTCAGCCCCTCCAGGGGAAGTCATTGAACATACAAATCCAGCAGGTATTCATCTTGCTATCCACATTTCTATTCCTCCTGCTACTTCTACATCTTCTTCCTCTGTACCCTCTCTTCCTTATATTCCTCCACCATCTTGTTCTAATCATCCTATGGTTACTAGATCAAAGAATGGTATTCATAAGCCAAAAGCCCTCTCCACACACACCTCTTCTCCTATTTCTGCAGAACCTTTTACTGTCAATCAGGCCCTTCTTTATCCAAGATGGAAATCTGCTATGCAAGTTGAATATGATGCCTTACTTGCTAACAAAATTTGGTCTCTTGTGCCTACTGATTCTAATATGTACATTATCACTTGCAAATGGGTGTTTAGAATAAAATATAAAGCTGATGGTAGTGTGGATAGATTCAAAGCTCGCTTGGTTGCTAGGGGCTTTGAGCAGCAAGCTGGCATTGATTTTCTGGAAACCTTCAGTCCAGTTGTGAAGGCTTGTGCTATAAGACTTGTTTTTGCTCTTGCTATCTCATCAAATTGGTCCATCCAGCAAGTGGACATCAACAATGCATTCCTCCATGGTGAATTTTCTAATACAGTTTTCATGCAGCAACCTGAAGGTTTCATTGATGCATCTCAGCCTCATGCTGTTTGCAGACTTAATAAGGCTCTTTATGGCTTAAAACAGGCTCCAAGGGCATGGTTTACCAAACTCAAGCAGTTTCTGGTGTCTGTTGGGTTTAAAGTATCTGTCTCTGATTCCTCATTGTTCTATCAAAGAGTTTCAGGGAAATTGTTGTTGCTATTGGTATATGTGGATGATATTCTCATCACTGGGGAAGATTCTCAAGCTATATCTCATATCATAAAGATTTTACATCAGCAATTTGCTTTGAAAAATCTGGGGGAGGTTAACTATTTCTTGGGCATTGAGGCTTCTAGGACTGCTGAAGGTTTGTTACTATCCCAGACCAAATATATCCATGATTTGCTTGGCAAAACAAAGCTCACTGACTGCAAGCCAACATCCACCCCTCTCAGCACCTCTCATAAGCTTCACCTTGCTGACAACACACCATTTGATCAACCCTGCCTCTATAGAAGTGTTATTGAAGCCTTACAATATCTCACCATTACAAGATCGGATATATCATTTGATGTCAACAAACTTAGCCAATACCTTCATGCTCCTACTCTCAATCACTGGACTGCTTGTAAACACTTGCTAAGATTTCTTAAGGGCACTCTGCACACTGGCTTAATTTTCAGACCTGCTACAAGAATGTTGATTGAAGGCTACTCGGATGCTGACTGGGCCAAAAATATTGATGATCGAAAGTCCACAGGGGGTCATTGCATCATGTTAGGTGGAAACTTGCTGACCTGGAGTTCTAAAAAGCAATCAGTAGTTTCCAGAAGCTCGGCTGAATCTGAGTATCGATCCTTGGCTGATACTGCTGCAGATATTATTTGGCTTCACTCTTTACTTGCTGAGTTAAGCATCAAAGTTGAGTCTTCTTCTCTCATTTGGTGTGATAACCAGAGTGCAGCTGCTCTTGCTGTGAATCCAGTTTTCCATGCTCGCACTAAACATGTGGAAATAGATGTTCACTTCATTAGAGACAATGTTTTAGCTCGAGAAATTGATGTACGGTTTGTGCCATCCGAAGATCAAACGGCTGATTTATTTACCAAAGCTCTATCTGCTCCACGATTTCATTATCTATGTGACAGGCTACCTCTTGGGAACATATTTCGCTCCACTGCTCCAGATTGAAAGGGGAGTATTAGAGTTGTTGTAACTGTTCAAACTGAAAGTTAGTTATTCTTAACTAACTTTCAGTTATTCGGTTAGTTGTTATAGTTGTTACAGATTAGCTGCTAGTCTTAGCCTTATAAATATCTCTCATACTTGTACTTGTAATCTCAGTTTTTCATGATAATGAATTCAGCTCTCTATATTCAAGACCAATAAAGAGGCGTTAATCTCTAATCCAAAAAAAAATGAAAACTGTGGAAGAACACTCTTCCAAGACGATGCGGCCGAACGGGTAAGGTAAGAGAAGGTTTCACATGTTGTTTTGTGATTTCTCAAAAAGATTTGCTGGGATATGTAATATTCGTGTACTTTATCAGAAGAATAGGAAGGGGCGTGATCTTTGAATAAAATAACTCCCCCCAAAATAGCTCCAATTAAAAGGAGGGTAAATAATAACTTACCTTTTACACTCATTCTAAATGACAAAAATACTCTTAATGAAAAATCCAAAAATTGTAAAAAAATACACATTTGACCTTGTTGATGTATATCTATTAACTACTTGCCTAAAATAACAGAATTAATCTGAATCACCTAAAAAATCAATCCAATGGCTATAATAAATCACCACTGTCTCATATAAGGGTGGGTGTGTCCTATTTGAACCAAATTCTATGTATATATGTATATATATAAAGAGAGAGAGTCTTGGTCAATCAAAAGTTTCACTTAAAATCACTTCAATTCAATATCTAATCAATAACATATTAAAAATAAAAAATCAAAAATTGATTAATACTAATGAGTGCTTAAATAAGGTTTTATTGGGGTTAGTCGTTGCTACCCACTTGGGTAGCTACCCAAGTGGATTCTATACCATTGGATTAACACACACCCATGTGGATGTGTGTGTGTGTATGTGTTGATCTAACGGTATAGAATCCACTTGGGTAGCTACCCAAGTGGATAGCATCTACTTACCCTATTAATCGAGCATCACATTAATTTCTAACTCCTTTAATTAATAATTTCCAAATCAAAATATAAGAGGAGATATGAATTCAACCAGAAATTTACATAAAAAAAACAAAAAATGAAAATGTTTTTCCTTTTTTTCCCGACTAAGGTGCGTCTGCCCTAAACAACCTCATCATTCCAAATTCACGCACCTTTTGGATTGAGACTTGCTAAATTTGTCCTCTTTTTTTCTTCTTTAAACCTTGCCAATATTAGCTAGTGAGCCTCACCTTTTATTGAGTGCCCACAAAAAGCAATTGATATCATCTATTCAATTTAATTAGTGTCCCACTTTTATTTTAATGGTATTAATACATGACAGATGAAACGTGTATATGATAATGTTATTTTTGTACATGTATGTGACATTTACACAATTCGTAGCAGTACAAGAGAAACCATAAAATGGAAAAGGGGATAAGCTTCATGTCTGTTGTTGGGAAAGTATGGACTAGCAAGTCTTAAAAATATAGCAATATCATTAATTTTCAATTTTGTACCCTACAAATTATCTCAAAAAACAAAAAAAAAATAAAAAAAAATTTACCCTACAAATCTTTCAAAAGATGACAGACATGGGTTAAATATGAATACTATACTCGATAAAGTGTGTATCAAACTGTAATCTATTTTAATATAAGGCGTGTGTATTTTGGTGTGTGGACGAAGGGTGAATGCCTTTTTCTTTTTCTTTTTCTTTTTTTTTGTTTTTTTGAAAAAGAAGGGTGAATGTTTTGTAAAGTTAAGAAAAGTAAAAGAATACCAAATAAATTAGGTATAGTATGGATATTACCCAATTAAGATAAGAATATTGCCCACAAAAAGTGAAACTGTCATGTTGGATTAGGGCTGTGCACGGGACTTGGAGATCACTGGAACCGAATCGATACCCGAACCGAAAAATATCCGAACCGAAAATATCCGTTGACTTTTTGACTTTCTCCGAACCGAACCGCCCCGAAAAAATTTCTCGTGCGGTTCGAGATTTTTAAAATATCCGCATCGAGAACCGTCATCAACCGCACGTGCCGTGCATCAATCGAAGATCCAAAGATAAAACCGATTTTTAAGAATTTTTTAATACATACATTTATATTATTTTTATCTTATTTATATTTTGATATTGTGACACCACACATTTAATTAACCTAAAAAATTATCTGATCTGATTAATTAATTATTATATTAAGTTTCTAAGAATTTATATCATTTAATTTAGCAATATTTAATTATTTATTAAGTTTGGATGATTTTTAAAATATATGACTTTACAATTTTTAGTCTTATTGGAATGTTGATATTTTCAGGTTAAAGATGCTTGTTTTCTACGTTTTATGCTTATGCTTGAGAAGGATAATTATATTCTTATTTTGTTGTTTTTATATGTATTATGACAAGTTTTTAATGAAGCCTGGATTGATGATGTTTCACTGATGGAGTGATGGATCTGATGTTTCAGGAATGGAGTTATGTAAAAGTATATGTGTTATTAGAACACATATTTTTGATATAATTCTAGTTGGGATTGTATTATTTATTATGAAGTTATAATTTGAGATTGTGTTGCCCTTTACGGTTGTAGTATTTATTTTGAGATTGCACTAAAAAAAGGAATGGACTATAATTATTTGGTGATTTTTACATTTATTTTTTATTTTTCTTATTTTGTATGTTTTACTTTTGATTAATCTCCGTTTCACCGTACCGAACCGTACCGTCCCGAACCGTCCTGTTAGAACCGAATCCTCAGACCGAACCGCATCAATTTTGACGGAGATTTTTCTGATGCGGTTCGAGATTGATTTTTAAAATCTCGAACTTCTGGGGGCGTTCGAGATTTATGAATCTCCGAACCGTCCCGTACCGTGCACACCCCTATGTTGGATATGATTTGATAGTAAGGCTTAGCAGCCATTTTCTGTTAATGTAGTTTACTCCTTTAATAATAGGTGGTCAATAGAGAACAAAAATTAAAGGTTGGATGGGACACTTAATAATGTGATGCTTCTAGTTAATTTAAACATATCAGTACAAGAAAAAACAAGTTTACCTACAGAAAAATCTGTAGATAAGTATAAAGAAAATTGTAAAGTGTAGATAAAATCATTGTAGGTATAATTATTGTAAGTAAAATATTTATCTACAGAATCTAAAATTGTTGGTAAATACCTACAGAAAATCTGTCGCTAATTGAAAAACTGTCGGTAATCTGTCAGTAATTTATCAGTATAATTTGGGGAAAAATAATATTTTTTTATTCTGTAGGTATTTTGTATATAGGTAGTTGTAAACATTAATTAGTGACAAAATCATTTCTGTCGGTAAACTGGAATTTTCTTGTAGTGTATAATTATAAGGAAGAGTACTGTAATTAGTTGTTGACTTTTATTATTCATTGTGAATAATATTAAGAAATCATATAATTAAGAACATAACTGAAAGAAAATTAAAGAGGAAGAAGATGAAATTATTTTGCATGAAATTATGCTTAGCAAGGCTGCCATGTTCATTACTATTTGTAATACACATTTCTTTTTAATATAGGACATACCATAATACTAATTTTAATTCATGTGATCATCATGCACCCAATTTTTTCTTGTACGTATTACTAGTTTAAATAATTATATATATATATATATATATATATAAAAGAATTAATTCAAACTTGAAAAGTTGAAAGCAACTATTTTGAATGAACGCAAGAAAGGAATATATAATAATTGGTAGGCCATCACAAATAATCAAATTATCTAATAGACAAGGATCTTATGACTTGGTTAAGGTCATTAATTATAATATTTCCCCACGTACGCTTTTTTTAGCAAAAGCCAAAAAGATAATAAAATAGAAACGTGAGGAAATGATGAGAGGATATTCGTAGTTGGATTTTGCAAAAAATTCACAAGAAAGGAATATGTAATAATGATTAATGGACCAAAGTTTTTATCACCCGATACTTTATTGAACTTATGCACAAAAATCATTATTATGCAATATGAAAAAAAAAAAGTATCCAATGACTTTATTCTCACCGTATGCATCTTATCATATGTTTATTATATGTACTCACAAGTATATACGTACACTTGAGGGCAACATTATCCATAAAACTCAAATAAAGAAGAAACAATATGAAATAGAGAAAACGAAAGAAGAATAAAGGAATATAGAAAATGCGCGAAAGAAAAATAAATAAAAAAGAATAAGAAATAATTTGTCTTGAAATGAATGCCGAATGCAAAGTAAAAACTTGGTTATGGTAAGGGCACTCCTTGTGAGTTGTGCTCTCTTAATTTATTTTTTCTTATCCAAAAAAAAAAAAAAAAAGGTTTGCTCATGTGGGTTGTCAATTCTGCAATTTTTAATTTCTTCAAAAATAATTATTTTATAAAAATTAAATACCATGTTAGCCTAACAGGTAAGTTTACATATAAATGGCGCTAAAATTCTATTTTTTGACACTTAAAGGACAAAATCCAAAAGGAAAAAAAAAAGAATAATACGTTCCATTTATAATTAGGGATAGTTACAAAAGTCCCCCCTGAGGTTTGGACTAATTACAAAAAAAACCACAGATGTTTAAAAATTACAAAAAGCCCCCTCAAGTTTAATTATGTCTTAAATTTAATGGGGCAACTATAATATTTCTAGAAATATCAACGATATTTTTTATATGATTTTTGCAGGAGTAAACGTAAGACGAATTCAAACATCAAGGTTTTTTTTTGCAATTTTCAAAAATCTCTGGATTTTTCTATAATTATCCCTTATAATTACCAATGCGGGACCTAGATAAAAAATTTCATACATGTGATTCTATATTGCCATGCAGTACTCCAATTTTTGGCCTATAAATATATGGTTTTGGCACTTCATTGCTACCAATCCAAACCTCTACACAGCGCACACACACATATATACACACATAAATAAATTTAACTCTTCATCTATTCAACATTTGCAAATGGCCAACTTGATCCCTGGTGATCTGGAGTCGAATCACAGAGGCAGAGATCTCACACGCCACAACTTTCCAGATGATTTTCTATTTGGTGCTGCTACTTCTGCTTATCAGGTTTCTACATTAAAGTACTTATGTTTGTTTTTTTCTTTTTTTTGTTTGGTTTATTTTGCATGTTAATTTGTACGTACGTGTTGGATATATTTCAGGTCGAAGGTGGTTATGATGAGGGCCGTAGGGCACTGAGCAACTGGGATGCTTGGAGTCTAGAGAAGCCTGGTTTGTCCTCCTTTTCATCCATCAATACATGCATGCATGATTATATGATCTATATATACAAAAATACTTCTTTTTTCTTAATTTCCGCTATTGGAAGAAGTGATTTATGGTGGATGGAGTAAAAGTATAATTGAGAATCAGAAACTAGTAGTATTTGCAAATATATCAAATGAGAAGTCGAGAATGTTTTGTGAAAAAGTTGTCATAGTATAATTATTTGTTTGTAAAAGTCAAACCAAAAGCATATATAGTCAGATACAGAAGTTGTCATTAATTGCAAATAATAAAAAGTGATTTTTTCCAGTCAATGCAAAGGAACACTTTTTTTAAGTTGTTGCAAACGCTTCCTCAATTGTTGTTGTTGTTGTTAGTGAGTATTTGGGAATGACAGGTAAAATATCCGACGGCAGCAATGGATGTGTCGCTATTGATCATTATAATAACTTCAAGGTATTAATTAGCACTTGGATTATTGAATTGGTAAAATGTAGAGCGTTGATCTATATATACCTTTGAAGGTTTAAAGATTTTCATTATTTTAATCTCCCGCATGGAATTCACGTTGCAGGAAGATGTGGCAGTGATGAAAAGATTAGGGATAGACACCTACAGGTTTTCAATTTCATGGTCTAGAATATTACCAGGTATAAATTAAAGTACTTTATAAAAATGAATTATAATAATTTATTGGCAATGCATTATGCCAATATATAACACAAAAAGATACTATTTATTTATAAGCATCCCGTGAGTTAAATATTAAACTATTTATATTGTTATATTAGGTGGAAAATTGAGCAACGGCGTAAACAGAGAAGGTGTCAAGTTTTATAATGATCTCATTAACTTATTAGTCGCTGCAGGTTAATGCCTATTTTCACTTATGACCTCATATTGTTTGGAGTTGATATATATATATATATATATATATATATATATTGTTTTAACAAAATCACTTATGACGACCTCATATTTTTCGTAATTTTATTTTTCGTAGGAATTAAGCCGTTTGTAACTATCTTCCACTTTGATGTTCCCTTATCATTGGAAAGGGAGCATGGTGGCTTCTTGGACAGAAGAATTTTGTAAGTAACTCACCTCTTTGGTCTTAATTAATATATTATTTATGTACAGTGAACATAAACTCGGGCTTTTTGGTTTTGTCTTTCCTTTTGGGTTTTGGAACCATACAATAGATTTCAATTCTCTCCTTATATATTAATCTGGAAAGGAATTAAAATAAAAGGAAAATGCAAATACTTATAAGGATAATTACAAAAACTACCCCTCAAGTTTGAGTTGACTAGAGAGAAAAAATCCAGAGATGTTTGAAAATTACAAAAAAAAAAAAAAAAACTTGAGGTATAATTCTACGTTAATTTTGCATTCAACAGGAAACATTTTGCTGAGTATGCAGAAGTGTGCTTTTCTGAATTTGGAGATAGGGTGCCATTCTGGGTCACAGTAAATGAGGCAAGCACATTTACTACTTTGGGATACATAACCGGGGACTTTCCGCCTGGTCATGGTTCTCCTTCTGTGGAACTACTTCGATCATCAAATGATGGTGTCGCAATATATAGATCCGCCCCTGGAGTTGACCGAACTACTTATGGTGGGGATGCTGCAACTGAGCCATATATCGTGGCACACAATTTGATTCTTGCTCATGCTATAGCTGTTGATATATACAGAACAAAATATCAGGTTTGATTCGTATTACATTTTCGTACTTCATATCCAAATAACATTTCAAAAAGCTCTCATTATATTTATCAAAATATTACATTTACCCCATTTAATTTAATACACAATCAAATCTCAAGTTTATTTTGTAATTTTCAAAAACCTTTTGGTTTGTTTGTAATTAGCCCAAACCTTAAGGGGGCTTTTTGTAATTATCCCTTATTCTTTTTGAGCATATATACTTGAAACATAAAGCACATTTTCAATGCCTGCATGCTTTTTTCTTTTGTAAGATGGACGCATCAATATGTTGAAAATACCTTGGTTATATATTAGTAGCTAGTAATTTTTGGATTATATTTGAAAAAGTAATACGTACAGGCTGTCCAAGGAGGCAAGATAGGTATGGTGAACGCGATTAATTGGTATGTACCTTACACCGAACAACAAGAAGATATCGATGCTACTAACAGAGCTATTGATTTTGTTTTGGGATGGTACGTAATTGCTAATTTGTTAAATCTACATAAAAGAAAAAAAAAAAACTTTGGTTAATTAGTTGTATACACAATTACATTAATAGTTAATTTTTTTAATTTATATTCGATTTTATTCTCGATTCCCAGGTTTGTAGAACCTACAGTGACTGGTGACTATCCCCAAGTTATGCGGGATCGAGTAGGTGACCGGCTACCCAGGTTTACACCGGAAGAAAAAAAGTTGGTACAAGGATCATACGATTTTGTTGGATTGAATTATTACACCTCAAATTGGTGTGCCTACAAGCCTAAACAACCTGGTGACCCAACAAATTACTACACAGACCAAGAAGTCCGATTTCCGAGGTTGAGTAAGTATTGATAGCTTCTTTCCAGAATAGTTGCAGTAGTACCGTACCATTGTATTCTTCCAACTTGATAACTCACTAATCAATGTTTCATTTCATTTTTCTTTTCCAGAACATGGGCATCCAATTGGTAAACCGGTAAATAGAGAGAAATTAAATTCAGTAATACGTTTTTATGGGTTATGGGTTTAGGTCGAGATTGTTGAACCTCATATTTTATCTTTAATTAATGTCTGCAGGCTGGTTCACCATGGTTGTATGTTGTTCCTGTTGGAATATACAACCTTCTTAGTCACGTGAAGAGAAGATATAATGACCCGATCATTTACATTACAGAGAATGGTATTAATCAAACTTCCTAATAATATCAGTAGCAACAAGAAACGCTTTGTCCCGTTTGCAATATATTATTAGGGAAAATAATTTTTTTGGTTCTATAACTTGGACTACATTGATATTTACTCCTCTTATAAATAGTTATCTTTAAATTTCAGTCAAATATTTTCTTAACAAAATTTGGACATTTAGTTCTATTTTGACTGAAATTCTGTAATTTTATTGAAAAAGTGCTTATGTAACCGGTCAATTAAATGCAAATATGTGAAACAAAATTTGGAATTTGATTTGGCGGAAAAATTGACACCAAAACATAATCCATAAATTTTGTGCGTCAATTTTTTGTGATTTGACGTGTCAATTTTTATGTCAAATTATCAAAATCCCTAAACTTCTTAGACACATTAGCATCAATCGATCCTAGTGAACAATTACGATAAAATTACATAGTACAGTTTCGGTCTATACCAAACTAAATGTCCATTTTTTTTAAAGATATTAGACTAAAATTTAAAATAACTACTTATATGACTAAATTTCTAAGCAGTCCACGTTACAATTCTGAAAATACTATTTTCCCATAATATTACTTATTTCAGCATTTATGATACATAATTAATTGTCATCATTTTTCATGTAGGGGTGGATGAAATAAACAATAAGAAGCTACCAGTTTCCGATCTTCTTGAGGATGACCGCAGAATTGACTACCATCAAAGGCATCTCGCCTTTGTGAGACAAGCCATGGAGTGAGTATTTTTCATCATACATGCACATAGGAGTGTAAACACAATCAAATCGAGCCGAACATAGTATTGTTCGGCTGAGTTTTCATCGAGCTTCAAAAACTGTGTTTGAGTTTGGTTTGATTATTAATCGAGTCGAGCTTAAACAAGCTTTAGTCGAGGTGAACACGAACTCAGCTCGAATAGCTTAGTATATATTTTTACAAATACTATGTTAGTTTTTACTAATCGAGCCAAGTTTTACAGTTTATCGCACAAAGAACTGTGTATTGATCTCGAGTCAAGTATGAAGTAGCTTGATTCCCTTAGACCCCTACATACACACATAATTAACTTACAAAAAACTTGATTATTTACCTAACTGTTTGATTATTTTATGTATTTACAGTGAAGGTGTGAATGTGAAGGGTTACACGGTATGGGCATTATTTGACAATTATGAATGGGCCGCAGGATACACAGTTCGATTTGGCATGTATTATGTGGACTACGCCAATGGATTAACTAGATATACGAAAAAATCAGCAACATGGTACATGAATTTTCTGAACAAAAAGATCCTTCCAGGCCCCAAGAGAGAAGTTGAAGAAGTCAAAGAGGATAAGCCAGCTGTGAAAAGAAAAAGAAATCAGTAAGAGTTGATGTATTAATTGTCAAGGGATGCTTCCTTCTTTCATGTGAAATGTGTGTGTCGCGAATAAGGCATTATTGCCAGTGTTAATTCCTTTTAATTGTGAAATTAATGTGTGTGTCGTATTGAATAAGGCATTGCCGCCAGTGTTGTTTTTTTAGATGTTTCTGTGTGAAATAAGGCATTGAACTTAGAAAACCTATATGGATGTGTGTTGTGTTGAAATAAGCGTTTAAGATTACGCGTGTTGTAGTATTAATGTTCATTGTCTATATATCACTACAAGAAAAACGCTCAAAGACATCGTTTTTTAGCTGATGTCTATGTGAAATTTGACTGATGTCGTAATCGGTTATGTTAAAAGTCTGCATATTCAACATCGGTTTTACGCTTATAAAAATGATGTTGTACAACGAAAGACATCGTTTTACAACCGATGTTGTTAACTTTGGGGAAGCTAGCCTAAACATCGCTTGTTTTTAGAAAACATCAGTTTTTGACCGATGTTATTGTTAACCTTTAAGATCAGTTAAGAGATCGGTTTTGCACCGATATTATATGCACTTAACACATCATTTTCTAACCAATGTTATTGTCAGTTTAGTATGGTGGGTTCAACATCGATTATTAGATTAAAAATGTACTGCCATTTTATTAATTTGGTTTTTAACTGAGCGTCAACAACCATCTCCTTCACATGTATACAACTATTTTATCCACCATCAAAGCAAGAAACAACTATCACCATCAAAGCAAGAAACAATCATCCACAATCAAACATCAAAAGTGAGAAACAATTAAATATAGCAACATATTTCTGGCAACATTAAAATCATTTCCAAAAAGGGTCACTACATTATCATTAGATCTAAACAACACAAATAGCAATGGACCTAGCAAACTTATTAAAACCAATAATTAGAGTACTACTAAAACATGTCATTGACAAATTCACACTAGATCAAACTGCATGTTCCGAACACGGGTATAGAATTGAAGGCATATCACAGTCGCTCGTCAAAAAGTCCTGTAAACCGAAAAGAATAAAAAGAAAATAAGAATTGAAATTAAGAAACCTAGAAAAACAATTAAGAAGTGGAATTCACCGTAAACAACTCATGGAGAAGAAAAACGCTTACCTAGCCCATTCTGTTAATATAAACAGACATTATTTCCAATGTAGATCACCTACATTAAGCATTTGGGGGTAGATAATGCAGATGGCATAAGCATGTGTCTGTTTACATACTCTCAAATTAAACTTTCCTGTTGTATACTGCCTTGAAGGTTCCAAATTGGTGTATAGGAAAAGAAACTTTAAGTGATGATCATATTTTTTGCTAGTAAAGGAAAATGCTTTTTTAGTTACATTCCTTAAATTAAAGAAAAGTGCATACAATAATTCAAGAAATGCATTTGAGGCCATGTGAACAGATAAGAGATTAATCTCAATGTAACTCGTACCCTGAAATGAGACCCTTAATTAAAACGGGAAAATTTAAAAGAACTACCCATGAGGTTTGGTCTAATTACAAACACACCCTATTATCTTTCAAAATTACAAATACTCCATAGAAATTTGTTTCTATTTTACAAATTGCACTTAATGAGGTGGTATTTGTAAAACAAACAAAAATTTCAAGGGGATCTTGTAATTTTGAATAATAATTGAATCTTTTGCATAAATTAGACAAAACCTCGGGACTAGTTTTTGTAATTAACCATAACTGAATCTATTGATGCTCTATGCCAATCTCACATAAATGTATCAAAAATGCTTGAAAATAAATGTAACTGATGATATGTCAACAAAAATTAAACTAAGAGCATCCCACATACAATGATAGAGTCAAGGGCGCAAAACTTATAAAGAACTATAACAACCGAAAGCAGAACACAAAGCACAAATTAATCAACGAGAGAGACTACTGCATAAACTCGGGAAAAATACCCGCCCAGCTTGAAGCCGCCAAAACAATGAATCTGCTAAAAGATAATCCTCCCAAATGCCTAACACTCTTTTTAAATATAACTAATCCCTATGGGCCGCAAGCCCAAATCAATAACAACTAAACTAATTAACCCTAACTATTAAATAACAACTCTCGTAAAGAAGGAAACTAAATAAGTGAACAACTCCTCTAACCTAATGGGCTTAGCCCATAAATTAACAACTGACCGAACATAAATAAATTAACAAAAGGTTCCACTAATCAACTAAACCAAAACATCCTAGCAACTAATTAAATTAAATAACATCTTCATGTTCACGCTGCAATCGATCCGTAACAACTCTCCACCCCTTCAAAACAGCCTTGTCCTCAAGGCTGAATCCAGAAAACTGTCTGCGAAAGGCAGAAGCGTCTCCCCATGTTGCTTCCTTCACCTCACGTTCCTTCCACTTAATTAACATCCGATCACCACACCGCCAAACTCCACGATTAAACGGCAAAATTATACGGCCTTTATAAAAAAGAACACCATTGATTAAAGCATACGGACCTCGAGTCCCGTCGCTTGCTTGTAAATCTCGGATAATTCAGCAATATTTATTGTTATTGTGCATCTCCTTATGCAACTCCTGCCAATCAATCCAAAAAGATAAAAAGGTAGCGAACAACTTGTTGTCATCCTCCGAACGATGAGATAAGGCATCCGCCATAGATTTATCGGCCTTGGATGTATGATAAATACGAGAGAGAGGCAACCACTTAACGAGGTCATCACCATGAACTATGGAAAAATCCATATGTTGGGACGCCAAAAACGTGGTCTCGCTTGGATGCGCAACCGGCTGCGCACGGGTGGCCCGAGGAGAGGGATCTGATTTATTATCGCCGGAAAAATACCCGCCCAGCTTGAAGCCGCCAAATAATAATTCTGTCAAAAGATACCCTACTATAACTATAATGCCCTACTTAAATAACATCTCTCCTATGGGCCTCAAGCCCAAATAAAACCTAATCTGAATAACTAAATAAAATCTCCAGCAAATAAATCCTATTCTAATACAACTCCAAATAAATCCTATGCTAATAAAAACTCTCGAAATTACTAACTAATTAAATAACAACTAATGACTTTAATTAAATACTTAATTATATTCCAACTAGGACAAGGACTCTTAATTAACTAAACCGCTTATGCCCCGCTCGCCGTGCGCCACACCCCGCTCCGCCACATCCCGTCTTCTCTCTCTGGAGATACCCCGTATAAAACGATTCGTATCAACTCTCCACCCCTTCGAAACAGCCTTGTCCTCAAGGCTGAACTGAAGAAATTGTCTATCCACCCAATCGCCTCCTCTTCACGTTCTTTCCACTTAATAAACCACCATGACACTTGATCACCGCCTCGCCAAACTCCCCGATTATACGATAAAACTATACGGCCTTTATAAAAAAGAACACCATTAATTAACGCATACGGGCCTCGAGTCCCATCGCTTGCTTGTAAATCTCGGATAATTCTGCCATATTTACTGTTATTGTGCACCTCCTTATGCAACGTCTGCCAATCAATCCAGAAAGATAGAAAGGTAGCGGACAACTTGTCATCCTCCGAACGACGAGATAAGGCATCCGCCATGGATTTATTGGCCTTGGATGTATGATAATTGCGAGAGAGAGGCAGCCACGTAACAAGGTCATCGCCATGAACAATGGAAAAATCCATATGCCGGGCCGCCAAAAACGTGGCCTCGCCTGGATGCGCAACTGGCTGCGCACGGGTAGCCTGAGGAGAGAGAGTTGATTCATCGTCGTCATTGAGTTCCCGATTTTTATCGCTAAGAACCAGGTGATTCGCAGGAAGCCAGGACTCTGGATCTACGCGCAAGCGGTAGACGATCCTTTTTCTCGTAACAAAGTCTCCAATAATTCCTCAATTCGATCCAGTTTTGAAATTTTCGCATTGATTTTGGCCATCTCCACCCGCAACTCCTCAACACCCTTCTCTATCTTCTCAAGGCGTGAATCCATACGTGTGACGGCCATGAATCCGAATCCGGCAGGTCGGACCATTTGATAGAGTCAAGGGCGCAAAACTTATAAAGAACTATAACAACCGAAAGTAGAACACAAAGCACAAATTAATCAACGAGAGAGACTACTGCATAAACTCGGGAAAAATACCCGCCCAGCTTGAAGCCGCCAAAACAATGAATCTGCTAAAAGATAATCCTCCCAAATGCCTAACACTCTTTTTAAATATAACTAATCCCTATGGGCCGCAAGCCCAAATCAATAACAACTAAACTAATTAACCCTAACTATTAAATAACAACTCTCGTAAAGAAGGAAACTAAATAAGTGAACAACTCCTCTAACCTAATGGGCTTAGCCCATAAATTAACAACTGACCGAACATAAATAAATTAACAAAAGGTTCCACTAATCAACTAAACCAAAACATCCTAGCAACTAATTAAATTAAATAACATCTTCATGTTCACGCTGCAATCGATCCGTAACATACAATGAAAATCTAGAAAGCTAAGGAATGAACATACAAGTAAACCAACTTACAGGTCCGTACTGCTGTCTGTGTTGAGTGGAAGGAAGGGAGTGGAAAATCAGCATCCAATACAGCAATAACACTGTTCAGTGAAACTGGAATATAAATTTATGTCATTGGCAAGATGCAAATACCAGGATACAATGGCATTTCTTAAAACAGCCATATGTTGCTTATAGTTTATTAGCTCCTCAAACTTTTTATTCACTCAAGACCAGTAGGAGAGAAAACTAAAATGACCAACTTCAAAATCTCCGGGTAATCAGCTAAATGCTGTCATAAAAAAATGTGAAGATGGTTATCCAGTGTTTGATTTATTAGAAATGCAGTTAATATTGCATTTTAGCTAAAATGATCCAATAGTTTTTGTTCCAGAACACTAGATACATATCATTGTTTACAATCTAGATATATTCAAAATAGGTTATAGTATAAATCACATCTAGTGAAACTCCAGTTGCAACCTTCAACTATTTATTTATTCAGAGTACCTCTCGGCTATAGCCCGCTCCCATGTTGCAGAATTAGCTTTTGTGTGACTATTTGGAACAGGAGAAAGAACCGGAATAATTTTTAATATAGTACAATCTTTGCTAGTATCATGCCAAACAGAAGTTGAACAGCAACTCGTAGAAGAAAAAGCAGGGGCAGCAATTGCAGAGCTAACATTAACCTGGTAGCTATCAACAGCTGTGAAGTATGCACCAGAGAAACCATGAATCTCGCCTCGTAGGAAAGAAATAGCTATCTCACCACCATGAGCAGAATACACAATTCGAGCAAGAGTTGCAACCTCGACACCTGATTTAGGCGTATTTTGAAACCTGAAATGAACACGATTAGGCTTTTCTGCTGAATAATTGTATTTGCAAACTGAATATAAGACATAAATGCAAACTATAAGATACATATAGATACCTTTCTAACCGGCTTTACCTTTAAGCAAGGACTGTCGTATGAGCACTGATTTAAAATCCATTTCCCGCAATATCTCTAAGCCAAATTATCAATCAGATCAGCCACTCAATTCAATAATCCATATCCAAAACTCCATCTAATACATAGACTTGCTTATTTAAATGATATTAGAACTAAACACCCTTTGAAATTATTCTTCTCATTTTTTAACAATAACACACACTAAAAACTTTATGGTGTCCCACAATAAAAATACTAAATTCAGACAACATTCGACTTAAAGGTAAGGAAGGTCAACAACATTTTCCTTCTTTTTTCTCCCTCATTATGCAATGCACTTGTGAGCACACAAATATTAAAACTTCAATACTCTTAGCATTTCCTTTTCCAGTTACTAATAACAAGAAGCGATTAATATAATAAATGCAGAATGGAATGATAAAGAAAATAATAAACACCGAACTACGAAATACCTACAAAATTGTAGTTCAAAGTAACGGTAATCACTTGCCAACATCCAAAAATAGATTAAATCACAATATTTCATTAGCTTCTTCCATGATAAAGCTTGGTTTCATAAGAGGACTATAGTTTAACCTGCATCGACCATCCTTAAAATGGAAAGGAAGAGAAAAATGTATATAACCATGTACTAACAAATGTTATGCCTAATCGCATTGGCTTGATTAGCATGACACCAAATGCCTAGCTAATTGCAATATCACAATAATTAAAACCAAAAATCTGAACAAAAATAAATTAAAAAACTAAAAATGAACAAAAATAAGAAACTATTCCTGCAGACGATACAATTATCGGCCGCGATATCTGCATCAAGAATTAGGGTTTAGGTCTAAAGCAATCCAAAAAATCTGAATACAAAATCGCAAACGCAAATTTTGAGTAAAGCTAACAACAAATGAATTAGATTTGGAATCAGGACTAGAATCCATACCCCAAGCCCTCATAGTGACGACGTTCCACTTCTTGATCTCGAATGGATTGTAGGACCCAGCACCGAAGAATCCTTCGCCACAGAACAATCTTCTCGTCAATATTGAGTGACGCCATCTTTGCTTGGCTAGGGCACCGATTTACTTACACATAAAACGAAATCAATGTGTCAAAATGCAGCCGAACAGGAAAGGTCAGGGACAGACAGAGATGAAGATGATGGAGTGATCGACGAGATTTTTTTGGTTCTGAGGGTAGGGATTTTCTAAGCGTGAGTTTTGAAGAAGTACAGGTGTTAAAGGAATTGGGGAAATTTCTATTTAAAAAAAAAAAGAAAAAATTTGGGGAAATTAATTTTATTTTATTTTAAAGTGATAATAATTGAGTTATAACATCTAATTTAAGTAAATGATGTTAGCAGTAATGTTATAAACCAATAGAGGGTGGACAAAGACATCTGTTGGAATAACCGATCTTAAACATGATGTTATAAAGCAAGAAAGGGGTGGTCAAAGACATCAGCTCTTAAAAACGATGTGTAATAGCGAAACAATCCGCTCATACACATCGCTTCCCTTAAACCATGATGTTATATAGTATAAGACATCATGAAATTCATGAAACCGATGTCTTTTACGCGATGTCTCTGAGCGTTTTTCTTGTAGTGTATGGATTTATATTTTCGATTGTATTTGTGTTCTTTCGCAATTTATGAAATTTGGAATTCCTAAGAAACATCTCAACATTATATTTACATTTACATTTCAGTATGTTTAAATTATTATTTTGCAAATTAATGGCCAGAATAAGAGAAATTAATATGTGAATATTAAACATGCATGTTTATTTTCTTATGACAACACTTTGTACTATCATGTTCATCATTAAACTAAATATATATATCCCCGTGCAATGCACAACAATATATTTGTCAAACCTTCATTTTCTACTGTGGCATATACATTTTCTTAACAGTTATATGAATTCTATCTCTCTACATTGTAATAGTTTTATAATAGCATCAAACAGTAGGCGAGACATACAATTTAATATTTTGTATTCATGAAGTCAAAAAAGAAAAAAAAATATCATATTTCATAATCATAAAAAAATGCATTCAATACTATGTGTCTGTCGTTTTACATAAATATATATGATGCTATGTATGAATATATGTATGAAAGATTTATAGGTCCCAGATATCCAAGGAATAAATACAGAGTAAAATATTGATAAAAGTGTCAGTAACACTTATACCAACTCGCAATGAATCCATAAACACCAGAGATAAAATTTGTCTTCCACGTAAAGATACTTGCAAACGTGCCAACAGGGCGAAATCTTCGTTAATTGACTGAATCGTTTACAGAACTTGTGGGATTTTAGCTAAAAGTGCTAATCAAGAAAACACAGCCATCAATGGAACAAGAACCATTTTCCTTAATATTTTCTAAATGAGAAAAAAGGTTGCAGAGGGGTATCTATATATAGATTACAATGACAACAACCTAAGATAGATAGAGGCAATTCAAAATAAAAAATATCTTGCAATAACCTTGTACTAGGGAATAATCCAGCTGTCACAGCCAACTAGCAAGGAACGGATCCTTATATAATTTATTCATTTAGGTACTCCATATATATGCTAATACGCCCCCTCAATATGAACGAGGTGCAGGGAGAATTCTGAGTTTGTTTCTAAACCGAGAGAAAGATTGACTATTCAAGGGCTTTGTCAAAACATCTGCAATTTGATCCAAGGAGGGAACATGCTGGACTGATAACAAGCACTACAAGAAAACTGGTGATAGACACCACTAAAAAGACAGCGGTTTTATGAATTTTCTGCTGTCTTTTCCCATATAACAGAGGTTCATAAAGAAACCGGTGTCTATTTAGTGCTGTCTTTTGTTAAACAGCGGTTTTCTAGAACCGGTGTCTATTGTAAAAAAATCCCCAAATCGACAGCGGTTTTGACATCGAATTTTGGAACTTTTGTTTAGATTTGACAGCAGTTGTTTTGACACCATTCTAAAACCGGTGTCTTTAATTATTTAGAAAACGGGTTTTTTGACCACCATTCTAAAACTGGTGTCTAATCACATCGTATTACACCGGTCTACAAAACCGGTGTCTATTTACATACTTCTTTTTTTAAATTAGTTTTAACCTAATTTTCATTAACCCATCTCCAATCACCTCCCCCAACAACAATGGCGGCAGCTGCACCACAAGCAATGGATCGCCCATAAGACTTCGAATCCCTGTGCGTGAATGTAGGCCCAATTTTTTTTAATTTTATCTTGCAATTTTCAAATGATATACTTCCACTCATTGAGAAGACATAGATCCAAACAAAACGACGCTGGATCGAGCAGCTTCAAGCCTTCAACTACCCTCCTGAAGCATTGTCGGTCGCGGGGGTTCTTGGTCCCATTGAATTGCCACAAGGTTTAAGCATACGATCCGGATTTTGTGCATATTGCATCAGGCATATTGTTATTTTACACAATGTTTGAATCTGGAAAATATAAGTGGATTTGGAATTATGGATCTCCGTGTTGATTTGTGGGCTCAAATTCATTTTGGCAGGTAAAGTAATCAATATTGTGTCCCGGAAAGAGAGTTGGAGATGGGGTTCTTGGTAACCACGCTAATCTTCGTAGTGGTTGGGGTTATTGCATGCCTTTTTTGCCAGAATCTGCTGCAACAGAGGACCTTCTGCGAATTTGTATGTTTGTCGTAGTTTTTCGCTTTTTGGGAGTCTAATTTAATGTATGTTTGTGGTTTTTCATAGTGTTAGTTAACGATGCGAAGATTTGTTTAGCCATCTATTGTAGATTGCAAAGCAAATTTGTGAGCAGTAAACTTAGTCTGTATGATTCACATATGTTGAGGCAGTCACCAGATTGATTATCCCTTTTAAGCTACAGAATGGCGCAGAGTATTTTATTGGAAGTTCTTGTTACCTGTAGTGAATCATAGAGTATTGTTACTTTGGGCAAGATTTCTGATTTTCTACTTGCGGGTATTTGTATCGCTTGTCCTGTTGCTTGTGTCTAGGAACTTATTTAGTATTTGAGAGTGAATGAAAAGGTGTTGCATTAGTTGTTGATTGATTCGAACAGGACTATCAAATGTCAATTTAGTTTATCGAAAAACCTTGCTGTTTATTGTGAGGGTTGTTGAATATCTACAGTGATTACAAATATTATATATTATGGCTGGGTACAGTTTAGTAGAAGATTAGAGTCTACCGTTTGGCTATTTGATGTTATTTTTTTCGTAATACAGATTAATTGGATGAGTTGCGTTAACGATTAGTTTCATGATAGTATTTGACATATAGCTTATTTTTTCTTGTATTGCAGGTTGCATCAGACATTGATTATTACTGCAACAGTATGTTGTTGGATGATGTAAGTTATATTCCATTCTTCAAGTAGCAAATATACTAATACGTGCACAAACAAATTGTTCTCGTAGTATGCGTGATTTTCCCTTTTTTCCTTTTCGCCCTTTTCCTTTCAAGTGTCATTGATGTTTCTCACTTGATATTATGACATAACCTCGGCAATGCTGTGCTGATGGTTTCAATGTTGACACTATTTCAGAACTTCAAATGTTTGCTGATAGTTTTGGTGCTCATCGCCTAAAGTAAGATTCTCAAAGTTCCTTCATTTACTTAAGAAAATAGCTCTATTCACCATAATCATAGAAAATGGCACTAAAAAAAGTAAAATAAAAGCTAAACAAAAGAGAAGTGAATTGCCATGATTAGTTGATACTTAGAAATATATAAGTGGTTAGATTGCCCTCATTGAAGCTGTTAGCTTTTATATTGTTCAATTGGGATATCTAGAGCCCTTCAATTCTCAATCATTGATTTCTAAGCTCTGATGAAAAGTGGAACTGGCAGGCATCTAAGGTCTGAACTGTACTTTTGATCCCATGTTTGATTTCTTGAAAATTTCTTACATTATTCATGTTTTGCACCGTCACATTTTGAAATCTATTATCAGAAAAAATGAATTGAGCTTCTAGTGGTTTACTATTACATCCAACCTCCAGTATCACCGTTTAATCCTTAAAATCGTCATAGGTGATTTGAACAGCAAAAAGATATTAAGGTATGAACCAAGTGATACTGGATGCACTCTCCATCTTTAACAAATTCCTTGTCCTCCGAGGTTATTTAAGCTGAAACAATATTTTATCTTTCATATATCCGGTCCAGTCAAGCAAACTCTTTCGACAAAGAAAAAGTGCGGTATGCGAGTTCATGCAAGTGAAAGTCCATGAAGAAATTCACAATCTTGGTAGGAATTTGAAAATTTTCGTTCTTCATTTGCTTTTATGTTTCTAATATAGTAGGTAAGACTATTTCATTTTTCTTTAACCAGAGTTTACTCTTGCTCTACAGGTCTCCATATTCATGGAGTAGCCTATGTTGCTTCTGGATATCATAAAGTTACTTGAGGAAAATCGTAGGCTTTATAATCAAGTAGAAGACCTAAAGGGTATAATTATTGTTTCTTATTCTTGTTGTAATGATAGGAGCAATGTTGATCATCTGGATTTTGTTGCCTTTAGTTGAATGTATATAGCATTTCTGTTGGTTGATATAATTGTATTATGAATTTATAGTTGCTTTATCGAAAGGAAACTTCACTACAAGTACTTTTTGTTGAATTATGAATCTTCGTGACTTTAGTATTAATGCATTTTTTGTTGATTGGTGGAATTGGATTTCATGTAATTGGTAGTGAATTTACGATGGTTGCTGGAATTGGATTTCATGATGAATTTCTTATTAATATGGATTTTTTGCAGTTTAATTTGTATTATATCTAGAGCTTACAAATTTTATTTCATACAAAAGACACCGGTTTTGAGCCGGTGTCTTTAAATAAAACGACACCGGTTTAAAACCGGTGTGTAAAATCGATGTGTATTCCTTTAAAGACAGCGGTTCTAAACCGGTGTCAAAAACATAAACTTTTAACATCAGGGTCTTAGAAAGCGGATATTTTATATCTAAGACACCGGTTTTAAACCGGTGTCTTTAAAAGAAATAACAGGTTCTCTCCCGCATCAAACGTTCACACTTTTAACACCAGTAGCTCTATAGCAGTTTTTTTACTAATAGACAGCGAATTAAAACCGTTGTCTATTAGCATTTCATTAGTAGTGAGTCCTCGCGAAATAAGGAATTAAATCCGCCAAACGTCGCATTTCCCACGACCCGTGCACGTGGGCACGACCAGGTCGTGTGAAATGCAACCATTCTCTGTAAATCGTAAGTGTCAACGTACTTGGTCATGCGCTTGGGCACGACCAACCCGTGTAAACTACAACCAGTAATCCCTTCTTTGTAAAGGCGCCACACGGTCGTGTCCCTGCGCATGGTCCGGTCGTGTGCATTTATTTTCTTTATGTTTTTATTCGTTCCTTGGCTCTTGACATTCCGCTCCGGGTCATTCTACTTATATACTTCCAATTTGGCTCTGTTAGCTACAAAAATACCCAAGAATATGCAGTATCACACCCAACAAGAGAAACTAACCTAAATTTACTTAATATACATGCAAATGTGCCAATTATATACCAAAACAGACCTTTAAATGCATGCATATTTACCACTTATCAGTTGTTAGTTGCAAAAACAAATAGTGTAGGTTGCAAAGTGTAAAAATGGCCAAAGTTCAGGTTGCAAACAATTATTTTCCCAAATATATATTTGGTTTATAATTTTTTTCATTAAATCTAATCTAATTTTTCAATGCTCGATGGTACATCTTTCAATATATTATATTGTTATTATTTGGAGCCAATATTGAATTTGACTAGTCTATCATGATATAATATTTTTATTAAATAATTTCAAATTCCTGACAAGATAAATTTAAAATTAAATAATTAAAAAATATAGTGAAATAATTAATATGAATTATTAACAATTCTATATCTAATGAAACTTTGCTAGACATAATATTATTACTATTTGAAGTGGATGTTGTAAACAAATTAAATTTGCACCAATTAAATAGTGACAGATGTGAAATTTTATATTAAATATTAATTTTATTTTTCTATTTTATTTTTGGAAATTTAATAAAATATAATTCCTAATTTAAATATTTAATCAATTGATATTTTAATATATATTTTATTGGCCAATTAAAGATTGTCAAATGTTAAATTCTCGAGGTTTTGTAATTTTGGTCTCGTAAGTATAAGAAAGTGGCATATTTGGTCCTGTATCTTATGTTAGCAATTTTGGTCATTTATATCCAAAAGGGTGGAATATTTGGTCCTGTAAGTATCCTATGTAGGATTTAGATCCCGTAAATTTATTTTTTATGTAATTTTGGTCCCATAAATTTTATTTTTGTGAAATTTTGGTCCCAAATATGTAAGTTATATTTCACCTTTTTAGGAACAAAAATGCACAAACTTGGATCTTATGGGACCAAAAATGCACAAACTTGGATCTTATGGGACTAAAATTGCACAAAACTAAAAATTTGCCGGATGAAATTGCTACAAAGCATACTTAGAGGACCAAATATGCCAAATTTTTATACTTACGGGTCCAAAATTGCTAAACATGTACAATAATTACATGACTAAATATATCACTTTCTTATATAGGGAAACAAATATCACTTTCTTATATATACAGGACCAAAACTGCAATAAAGCCAATTCTTGAAGGTCAAGGTTTATCTTTATAAATTGTAGAAAAATTATTATCTCTTTAGATAATTATCACATCTTGTGATTAAAGAGATAATATTAAATCTTGAAGAACCAATCAAATTAAAGTCTTTCACCATATGATCTCACCTACAAGTATAAATAGAATTCATTCTCAAATAATTAAATTACAAATCAAAGAGAAAAAATCCAATCAAGAAAGACGGTAGCGGAAATTCTTTCAACTATAGAAGATTAAATTCAAGGAGTCAACGGTGTTCAAGGCGTTCATCTCGGAGTCTACTCAAATCATAGCGTTTGATTTGGGAATAAGTTGTCAAGCTCTCGAGATACCGTTATCAAATATCAAGTTCATCTTAGAGGAAGATTAAAGAGACAGTTCCACCAAGAAGTTCTCATATCCAAGTCAAATACCGTCGAATATTTTACGTTTGATTCGAGATCAAACTTTCAAGCCATCGAATTAACGTTATTCAAATTCAAATTCAAGTTTGGAGAAGAACAAGCTGAAGAGTTAATCTCCAAAGTCTCGAGTTCCAAACATTATATTCTTGAATAAAAGAATAAAAGGATTCCTACAGATAATTATAACCTATATTTTCCGTTTGATTCACATATATTTAAGTGTCATCATCTAATTAACATTGGATGGAGTTCCAATTGGTAAACAGGTAAATTAATTTAGTGTCATCATCTAATTAACATTAGAAAAAAAATTAAATTAAAAAATATGGTTTTATTTGTTATGATCCGTATAAAGTTGAATGTCAATGTTCCACTTTAATGCCAGGTTGGTTCAGATTGGTTGTATATTGTTCCTGTCGGAATATACCAGCTTCTGGTTTACACAAAGGAAAAATACAATGATACCGTCATTCACATTAAATAGAATGGTATTAGTCACTTATTTCCTATCCTCTTTTTATTGCTAATTGTAGAAAGAAAGGGCTTTTGTTTTCAATATTATTTACCTATTTCATTAATGTTCCCCATTTTTTCATGGAGGGGTTGATGAAAGAAACAATAAGACACTACCAATTATCCTTGCTCTTGTGGATGACTACAGAATTGAGTTTTTTCAACTTCATGCTACAAGAAAAATGCAAATAGACATCACTAAAAAGACACCGGTTTTATAACTTTACTAGCGTCTTTTCCTCTTTAACAACGGTGTTTTAAGAAACCGGTGTCTAATAGTGTTGTCTTTTTATAATAGACTTCAGTTTTCCAAACCGGTGTCTATGATAAACAAATCTTAAGATACACATCGGTTTGGATATCGGTTTTACGAAACCGATGTTTATTTTGTAGAGGTTATTTGATTAGACAACAATTCTTTTGACATCGGTTCAAAACCGGTGTCAATTTATGATTAGAAACCAGTTCTTTAGACACCGGTCCTAAATCTGGTGTCTAATCAATCATATACCAGATCTTTATACACTAGTTCTAAAAAATCATTGTCTAAGTATATATTGCGGGATATTACAAAAAAGGCCTTGGAGTTCGGGCTAATTACAAAAAAGCCTAGATACTTTTTAAAATTACAAAAAAATCCTTCAGGTTTAATTCTTTTTACATTTTCCTTCTTCATAAGCAAAAAATATTTCAAAAACTCCATGATATTTCTTGAAATATTACAATAACCTCCGTAAATTTAAAACATAATCAAATATGATAGGGCTTTTTGTAATTTTAAAATATTTTTGTATTTTTTTATAATTAGCCCAAACCTTAAGGTCTTTTGTAATTATCCCATGTATTATTAATAATTAGTTGGCTTCTTATTAAGTCGTCACCCCCATCTTAGACCCTATCCTCTTCTATTTTTACAACCGGTCGTCCTTCTCGCTCTCTCTGATATCTCTTACGCGGTTGCTCATTGTAAACCCTTTAGACCCCTCCCATGCCGATGTGGATCCCGCTGTTCGCCGCTGCTGTTGCTCGCGTATTACTCTGCCCACATCTTAGGTGTGCCCTAATTTCAATCTAAAATTGGTCTACCCTTGGATTTATGCTGAACTCTTGAATTTAATTAATTGTTTGACAGATAATATGGGCGAACATAAATAGGGTTTCATTTTTTTTTTTGGATGGAAATAAGGTTTCATATTAAGCAGGGGGTTTGGTAGCAAATTCCCCCTTAGTCAGTGGTATGTATGTAGCTACCTTTGAGTGGAGCTTATTGATATTGAATAGAAATATGTCCTTTCTTATTCAGTTTCCTGCTTGTGGCCATTCTCTACTATTTGTCTTTAAGAATTGGCTCCATATATTTTTTTTTTTGGGTTTTTCTTATCCATCAAATAATATTATGTTATTCCTTTTGAAGAATGTTTCGAGTGAACCAGTTGTTGTCCTTTTCTTAACTTAACTATTCAAAGCCAATTTTGGTGAAATGAACTCCATATAATTTAAGGTGGTTGATACGTGTTGATACATTTGCATGTATATTCAGTGTGTTTTGGTTGGTTTCCTTTGTTGGGCGTGATACTGTGCATTCTTATAACTTCGTACAGGAAATTGAGCTAAATTGGATAAAAAATGATATCACGTTCCAAAGTATAGGTCAAGAGCTAAGGTACGAGCAAATATTTGAAGGAAAGAAGCATGAACGATAAAACAAAAGGGAATATTCTTCAAAAATGTCCAAATGCGCTAATAGTTTCCAACACTGGTAGGTTTTAGTATTTTGGCCATTACTTTCTCTACAAAATTGATATTGAGGTGATTCAAGTGGCTATAGAAAGCTAAGAGAAAGCGCTACAACTTTCATGAAGACCCCAGGAGCAAATTCAGACGAAAACCAGTCGAACGGTTGGGCCGTGTGGGACCACACGGCCGTGTGACCTGCCCATGCGATGATAACATGTCCGTGTGAAGTTGAGAAGAAACAGGAGACGAAAACAAGCCGCATGGATGGACCGTGTGAGAGGCACATGGCCGTGTGGAGTGGCCATGTGAAGCTACACGGCCGGACCGTGTGACGACCTGTGGCGGATTTTTGTGTCCTATTCCCATTCAAACTCTACAAATGATCTCTCCAAGCACCTATATAAGGGACCCAAGGGCTGCACGAAAATTACAACATCCATACAAGATACAAAACATCAAATTACACAGGAACACAAGATCAAAGGTCTTCTGAGAGAGGAGGGCTAGGTTGCGAAGAACACCACAGGACCTTTCACTTCTACGGAAGCCCAAGAGCTTGGAAGGAAGATCCATCCTGACAAGAAGGGGTTTTCTTTCTTAGTTTAGATCTCTTGTCTGTGCTTAAACGATGTCACAATGTTGATTTCAAGTTTGTCTATGAATTTGTTATCAATATTTGGCTAATCTTTTGGATCTTAGGGCATAATCAAAACTGTGGATTAATGTTAAATCTTGATTAATTGTTTTCTTAATTGATTCATGTGATCTATTTTATAAATTCGAGTGCTTATTCTTAATTGCTTTTTATCTGATCAATAATTAGCATGTCATATTTGTTAGTGCGAAATTCGGAAGAGGAGTTCTAATTAACAAAGATGGAAATCGAATTCAGACATAAAGGGGTGTATCGAGTCGGGAGACATACAACTGTTTGTGGGGAGTCATTCAATTCATAGATCTTTTGAGAGTTAATTATAGTTATATCGAATCGAGAGACCTACAATTGTTATTAATCTACTGTTTATGCGCCGCCAGGGAGGGGGAAATAGACTAACTTAGGAATTGAACCCATAGAATTGCATGACTTGGTTTTTAAAACTTTAATTGGATTTAATATTTAAGAAACATGTTGAGATTATGTGTCTAAGGTTGCTTCCGTGGTTGTTGAAAATACTTGTGGGGTTCGCAAATTTATTTATTTTTCTTTTTATTTTTTGATTTTTATAAAATTTGAGATTCGATCACTTTAATAAAATTGGAATGCGATGTTATTATAGCCTAAGTGTTTCATAGTTAATCTCTGAGGAATACGACCTTGCTTGCCATTATCCTATAAACTACACTGTACACTTGCAGTTGTAAGATCCAAATATTTTTGGCAAACACTGGTACATCTATTGTATTGTGATGCTTCATCTGCAAAGATGTACCTATGGAGACTAGTCAAAGTTTTAATTGGTAAGCTGGCATATTTAATATTTTTGTTTGTTTAATCTTGCAGATTCTTGTTCAATTCGAAAATACATAGATGATCTTTTGTATACTTATATTGGGTATATTTTATGTTATTTGTGTTATTTTGTTCCCTCCAAATTCATGTTTTCGTGGAGGCCTATTATGTGTACTTGAGTGAGTCAATGCATGGTCATTCATGCAAAACTGAAGTAATTTCTATACTGTTAGAAATCAGAACCCAGATTAAAAATCTAGTTGTCCATATAATAACACCCAATTGCCCTGTGTGTATGGCTGACATTGGCGAAAATATAGTTTAATAATTGTTCTCTGTACGTTTGTAGTAGAAGTTTGTTCTGTTTTCTATGCTTTTGCTTTTGATTGAGTATAATTTTCTGTTTTGGAAAAGTATACAAGTAGGGAATGTAATATAATGCTGATTTCGCATTCCTGACTCAAAAGTTGCAGCCGAAACAGATCCTCTAGTGAGCATTGCTATCTTGTCTGGTATGTTTAGTTGATTCCTGTGTTTTACTTAGTTTTGTTATCTTTGTCCATTGGAATTTGGAGATCTGTTCTTCAGAATTCACTACAAGAAAACTGCTGATAGACACCACCAAAAAGACACCGGTTTTATGACTTTACGGGTGTCTTTTCCCATATAACAGCGGTTTTGTAAGAAACCGGTGTCTAATTAGTGTTGTCGTTTGATAAACAACAGCGGTTTCCTAGAACCGGTGTCTATTGTAAAAAAAAATCCCAAATAGACACCGATTTTGGCATCGGATTTCAAAATTGGTGTCTATTGATATAAATTATTTTAGAATAGACACCAGTTGTTTTGACATCGTTCCAAAACCGGTGTCTATAATGTTATGGAAACCAGATCTTTCGACACCGGTCTAAAGAACCAGTGTCTTTATTTTTTTAACTAGATCTTTAGACACCGGTTATAGAACCGGTGTCGTATGACCCTCTAATTAATTAGGTTATTGGTGGTAGAATAGGAAAAGTTAGTAAAATCTTCTCCAAACTTCGACGCCCACGCACAGCGTGCTTTCACTGTTCCGTTCACCACCACCCACTCCCACCCGCATCCACCTCCGCACCACCCCCTCCAAATTCTCCATCAAAGCCTTCTCCGCCCCAGTCCTCACCCAAGACGACCTAAAAAAGCTCGCCGCCGACCAAGCCGTCGAGTACGTCAAAAGCGGCATGGTTCTCGGCCTCGGAACCGGCTCCACCACCGCCTTCGTCGTCGATAAGCTCGGCGCACTTCTCAAATCCGACGAACTCACAGATATTGTGGGCATCCCCACATCCAAGCGCACCCAGGAACAAGCCGCCGCCCTAGGCATCCCCCTCTCCACCCTCGAGGCCAACCCCCACCTCGACCTCGCAATTGACGGAGCTGACGAGATGGACCCCAATCTCGACCTGGTGAAGGGCCGCGACTTCTAGTTTATATTCTTAGCTCCTCTCTCTAGATTCGAGAAAACCCTAGTTGTGGAGTAGGATTAAGCTAATATTCGTAGCTTTCTCTCCGTTCGTGAAGTTTGAGGGTTTTTTTTTCCGAATATTTTGTTTTTATTCGAATTAATCTTGATCTTGAGCTATGGGCACTCGCAAGAGAGCCATAGGTGCCCATAGGTGAAATTGCTAACGGCGTTCTAAGCCAGGTTAGATTTTTACGGGTTAGATTTCGATTCGTGGTTGAACTGTGTATTTACTTGCATGAATTTTTGTGTAGACGATGGAGATTTCTTTTTCCCTATCATAATTCTCAGTTATTACTTGCCTGCATTTGCATAGCTGAGGTGAAGCTCTATTTTGTTTTTTCTGTGGAATTTTTAATTTTGTAATTGTTTGCAGGGGTTTAGTGGATTGTAATTTTAGAGAAGCTGCGAAACTTTCTCTTTTCACTTGCAGATCTTATGGAAAAATACGTATAAAAGCTGAAATATAGTTTTGTCTTGGGCTTGCTAGAAGTTGGTGTTTTAGATAATGTTCAGCAACAGGCAGTAGTGCTAGTTGTGATAAAAGCTTCTGAACTTAAGCATGATTTTTACGTTAATTCTGGGTTTTACATCGCTCATATAGTTTTAGATATGATGTGCTTAAATTTTTTAGTGATTTATGTGTTGCCTTAATGTTGGTGTATGGCCATTATATACGGGTTGGAATTTTTTCACTAATGATATTGAGGTAATAAAGTTTGATTTACCATATGCAATTTGTTGTAGATGTTTGCTGATCTGAGGTGTTCTCCCTCATGTACGCGGGCTGGAATTCATGGTACAATATCAATTTGCCCACCGGATTGTTTCCACTACAAGGGGACGCTGTATTCATCTGTACTCAATTGGGATAAGGGTCATTGTTGGTTTTCAAACAGGTTGGTATCTATTTGCCCTGCTATGACATTTTCTGCCACCAATTAGAAGATTTTACAGCACGGAATTATACATGATTAACACCTTATGCACCTTTAGTGGCTGGTTCACTGGCACAGAATTATAGGAATTTGCGTAACTTTTCATTATCAATCTTGAGTCATGCATGGCCCATAAATTTGTATCTAATGAGCCCCTGATGATGGTACATGTTATTCTTTACAGTTCCGTAAGACGAGTGATAGATACTGTCATTCAAAATGGGTTAACTTTCTACTATGATTTTAGGATTCATTTGTACGTGTCCACTTAAATTACTATTCTCCAAGGTTTCTGACCTTTTTTGGATGTTATCAATGAAGAGAGATGTTCTTACCTGACCGGTATCTTCATTTTGGCTAAAAAGTTCGTGTCTCTATTTTGATTCCGAAATTTAATATCGCACAAAAATAACATGTCTGAAAGACATTTTCTGCATATGTTGTTCATGAGGTGCACTTATTTCAAGCCACAACATTATCCATGTTGAAGTCTTGAAGTAAAATTGAAATAAGAAGTTCTAAGTTTGGCAATATTAATGTAAAATTTGAAATAAGATGTTCTGACCATCAAAAAGTGAATTTTTATGGAAAGGGATAACAATTCAAATGAGTTAATTTGCTCATAATGCACTAGTTTGTTTGTACAATTACTTTTAACAGTAAAGTTGTCGTTGTGTTTTTAAATTGATGCTTGTACAATAGATTTTGCCAGAGCCACATTTCTGTAGGAGCCTATTAATTAAATGTTTCACCATTTGCAGTCATTATTTTATCTGCATTTTGCGATTGCAAATGCACTCACTGCCAGGCTTAATGACGGGTGTGTGGTGTCTTTGATTTTTGTTGAATTATTTTAATGTTATTTTCAACTAGAGCTGGTAGATGCAATATATTTCATTTGATTTTAACTCTTGTGAGATCTTCATTTTGTTGCAGAGTTCCTTTAGTTGAGTTGGGTTGTTCTTGGTTTCTTTGCATACACAGGTATGGATTTTTATAGTTCCTGTAATATGTACAATGCCAATTAACTCTTGTAGGGTTCCTTTTTTCTTTTTCTCTTTTTAAATTATTACCACTCTTAATTTAGGAACGAAGAAAAATATGAATTGTTTCTATAGTTAACCATGCACATCCTCTGGTTTCTTGTTCCTTCATCCCGAGATTAAAAATAAAGTTGCACTGCTTTACATTGTATTGTATTTTTTTTTATTGTATATGCTATTGAAATTGGACATCAAGTTTAAGAAGTTTATCAGTCATTGAGACAGCAGTTTCTGTTAGTTTTGATATCCATTTTCTTCTTCATCTTAATTATAGTGCATGGAACCTGAAATTTCCTTTTTTCCTGTATGCAGTGGCACTTTATCTGCATTTTGGCACAACAGTCGTCCACGAAATAACAATAGCCATGGGAATTTACTGCTTCAGGTAAAGACCATGTCAATTGATTCATGCTAATTCCGAAAACAGCTGACTATCCTGGCAACCATTTTGATTGGCAAAATGAGTTCTTTCCCGTTGGACCCTTTTCTAGAATCGACTTTCGGATTTCAGATTTGTTGCTGCAATAACAAATCCCCACTTGATATTTGTCGTTTTACTTTGTGAAACCCATATGCTTTCCATATGTACATCCATCTTATAATTGATTTTTGGGTTTATCACTGAGTGCAGGATTACTAGAAAAGAAGCTTAGGTGTCATTACTGTATCAATTGGCCGTGCGCTTCTGTACTTGAGGTAATCAACTCTGTAGAAACTACAAAATTGGAAACAAAATGGTTTGAACAATAAAGATTTCTTGTGTTTGAGCACATTTTGGTCAATTTGATGTTGCTTGATGTGCTCAATTTGAGCTATTGATCCTAACTCTCAGAAAAAAGTTAATTAGATTACTATTTTGCTCACATAAAACAATATGGATGGCAAATTATTTTTCTCCATATTTGTTTACAGTTCATTTAAAGGGATTCTTATCTCAAAATGCTTATGCATTTATTTGAACTTTAACATTGAAGGGGATGATTCTTCTGTGGTTAACAACCATAATCCCACAAGCAAGGCCGCCTCCATGTTAAAGAGAGCTATTTCAGCTGGTATTATGCTTCTCTCAGACTATTTTTGGGTGTTGGCTGTTTCTGAAGTGTTATTTGACCTTTGCATAGCTTCAGACAAATTGGTTTTTGAACTTATCATTTTTTTCAATCCTTTTTTCCTGCAATATCATCATTATGAAATGTAATCTGTGTCTTCTAAACTATTAGGTAATTTGTGATATCACTGGACTTGGATAATGTAATGTATACCAGATTTTAGCCTTGTGCATGCTAGAACCAGTTATCTACCCACATGCTAGAACCAGATATCACTTCTACTTGGATATCATTAGTTTTGTGTAAAGCTTTTCTTGCATTAATCTCAATTGTTGGAGGGTTGATCAACTTTTTATTTTCTCTTCTGTAATGCTTGCTGCACATTTTATTTATTTCTTAATATATATTTTCATGTGGCATGCAGTTGCGCTTTTTGGAAAGGGTCATACGGAAAAGAGTTTTGAAGAAGCAACATTTATGCGATATAAAGCAGATTCTGAGCTTGTCTTTTTTGTTGGAGCAATAGAATTCAAATTATGGATTTTACTTCTTTGCTTGATGGGTTGATTTTATGTATATATCTTGACACTATGTTGCTTTTTTTAAACATAATGAATTTGAAGTATGGAGTAGTTTAATCTGATGTTCAATTTAGTTTTGTGAGTTTTGATGTGCTGTGAAAATTATGAATTTATTAATAAACCAGTAATTTGGGTTCTATTCATCAAAAGATACCGGTTTCAAACCGGTGTCAAATACATAATCTTTTAACATCAGTGCCTTAGACACCGGATATTTTATATCTACGACACTGGTTTAAAACCGGTGTCTTTCAAGGAAACGACACCGGTTCTGAACCGCTGTCAAAAATTTCAGACTTTTAACACCAGTGGCTCTAACACCGGTTGTTTTATTAATAGACACCGGTTTAAAACCGGTGTCTTTCAAGGAAAAGACACCGGTTTTAAACCGGTGTCAAAAAAGACTTTTAACACCAGTGGCTCTAACACCGGTTGGTTTACTAATAGATACCGGTTTAAAACCGGTGTCTATCAACTTTTTTGTAGTAGTGATTTAAGCCCCAAATTCACTCATGCTTAGAGTAAGCTTGGTGATTTGCTCTTGTACTTGATAATACATTTTTTACCTTTTCTCTACTAAAAGCATGTAACAGCACTTTGCTATGCATGCTATCTTAAATTATTATATTAGAGCTTTGAGATTTGTTAATTCAGAAACTATATCAGCAAAGAAATGAGGATGGGCATTGAAAACATAATTAAAATTCTATAATTTCTCTTACATTTGGTTGTTGGGTTTTATTGTTGCTTAATAGCTCCTGTAGTTCCTTTTTTAGCCCCAATTCCTTGACCTATTCAATTAGAGAATCAAATCTTTAAATGTGAGTAGTGAATTCGAATAAAAAGATGTCTGATTTCAAACAAAATTAGAAATTATATTATTATAATACATGAACATACATTATCTTGGGCTTTATGTTTATTATTTGATATGTTTCCAGTGATTATATAGTTATAGTTCTTGTACACAGCATGGGAAATGCAGGAGTCCTAACCTGCTGACATTTAGTTGATTAATTTTCAGATTATTTGCAAAGAAGAGATTTCATACAGGATTTGAGGTTTGAAACCGTGATTTCTGGAATGAAGGTGGGGAATATCTTATAGCCTCAGGTGAGTGTTAATTTGGTGTACACGTAATATAATGGTGTTCATGAACCAAAACATTTCTTAAACCTGACTTGTTGAACCATTTATATTGTGTCTTTTCTTCTTGTGTCTTTTCTTCCAGGGCCAGTTGAAGGCTACAAGAATTACACAGTAGGTGACTCTCTGCGCTGGTACGATACTCTTGAAAACCCAAAAGTTGATTACCAAAAATGGGCTGCTAACAAGAACTGCAGCCTTGGTGATTTCCTCATTAGGTGCTTCTTAATTCAGAACATTCTTTGCCTTTGTTAGTGTGTGTAGTGTGTTTCTAGCTCAGATTTGTTAAGCAAACAAAGATATGTTGATTTTGTTCTATTTTACTTGCTGTTTATATATGTGGTTCTTGGTTGGTAGTTAAATTCATTAACTCTTTGAACTGATCTGATGTTGCTTCTCATTTTTTCACACAAACAAAGAATCTTAAAAATATAGTCTGGTTCATGGTTTTCTATCTGAATGGGGGTTCAAATCAGATCATGAATTAGTATTCCCATTTCTCATTTTCGTGGAGCCTTTTTTTTCCCCACTGGAAAAAGCATAGGAATATATTCTGTGAACTTAATTACCTGATTTTGTGACCCTGTTTTCTGCCTCATGTAATTCATAATGTGGCTCAATCAATCTAGTATTTCAACTAGTCTTTGATCAAATGAAACAGTTCTTGATTAACAGGTTTTTTTTCTGTTTAATCTGGAGTACGGTACAGGTAAATGTTAGCTTTTATTGATTCGAGCATATTCGTTAGATGGTTAATTGATGGTTAATTGAAAATATATATAGTTTTTTTTAATAAAGAGTATAATTATCTGTGATGGCTGCCTTTTACAGGGTTGATATAGTTTCAGACTTTCAGCATGTTATTGGGGGATTTTGCAGTTGGCTTTATTTGTTTCTTGGATGATTTGTAGGTTGCACTTTTCTTTTGTCCTCTAAATAGTTAGGTAAAAAGGTTTTACCTAAAATTTTAAAGCATGTGGTTTTTAAGATATTTTGCAGTTGGCTTTATTAATTAATGAAGTAGTCAAATATATGATATGGTGCTTTTTTATCATAAAACTTATCTTTCAATTATCCCTATACAAGATATTTTCCTCACTAGCTTGGTTATTATAGAAGAGATTGTATATAGGGATTTCTTTAATGACTTTGTTATATAATTTATAATCGTTTGATTGTTATGGTATTATTTTGTTAAGGTACTTAAAAGAATGGATGCTCTCATGGATAGTTAGAACTTTTTTGAAAGCTTGAATGACAGGAACAATGTTGATGTGGATTTTGTTGCCTTTAGTTGAATGTATATAGCCTTTTTATTGGTGGATGGAATTGGATTATAAATTTATAGTTGCTTTATCGAAAGGAAACTTCGCTACTAGTACTTTTTGTTGGATTTTGGATCTTGGTGACTTTAGTATTGTACTTTTTGTTGGTTGATGGAATTGGATTTCATGTTAGAATTGGTAGTGAATTTCATAATGGTTGGTGGAATTGGATTTCATGATGAATTGCTTATTGATATGAATTTTTTGCAGCTTTGTATTATATCTAGTGGTTACAAATTTAAATTTAATATAAAAGACATCTGTTATGTTTGATATATTAGACATCGGCTTCGAATCAGTGTCTTTGCGAAAATGAACAACCTTTTTAAAACTACTAAAAACATTAAGACAGCGGTTTTGAATCGTTGTCTTTGAATTACACGACACCGATTTAAAATCGGTGTGAACAAGCGATTTCTATTTATCACAAACACCAGTTTCGAGCCGGTGTCTTTAAATAAAATGACACCGGTTTAAAACCGGTGTGAATGCTCGATGTCTATTCATCAAAAGACAATGGTTCTAAACCGGTGTCAAAAACATAAACTTTTAACATCAGGGTCTTAGAAAACGGATATTTTATCTCTAAGACAGTGGTTTAAAACCGGTGTCTTTATAGGAAACGACACCAGTTCTCAGCCGTTGTCAAAAGTTCATGCTTTTAACACCAGTGGCTCTAACATCAGTTATTTTACTAATAGACAACGGATTAAAACCGCTGTCTATTGGCGTTTTTGTAGTAGTGTCATCTCGCCTACATGAAGCAAGCCATGGAGTGAGTATTCTATGGCCTTAATATATATAGAGATATGCATAACTTACAATAATTTATTTAATTAGCTGGGTTTATTTTTTTTAATACTTTTATAGCGACGGTGTCAATGTTAAGGGTTATATGTTGTGGGCATTGTTTGATAATTATGAATGGGCCGAAGGATACACAGTTCAATTTGGAATATATTATATATGTGGATTACATAAACGGTGTACACAGATATCCTAAAATCTCAGCTATATGGTACATGAACTTTTTGAACAAAAAATGACTTCCAAGTACGATCAAGAGACAAGTCGAAGAAATCGAAGAAGAGAAGATAGTGAAAAGAAAAGGAAATCCTTAAGGCTTCGTTGGGATGGATGGATTGAAGTTGAGGATTTCAAACCCATGTAACAAATTCGTTGAGTGTGTTTGGATACAATGTATTTCAAATCCTTAGCCTCTTATTTATCGCTATTTTTTGAGTCATTACGGTGGATTTCAAATCCAAATTATACGAGGTCATCTGAAATTCTTCACTAAAATCCTCCCCGCCCTCAGATCTCTCTCGTTCGTGTGAACTCTATGTCTCCAGTAAGGCATTGCCAGTGTTCCTATTTAACTCCTTTTTTGTGTGAATTTTAAAATCATGTAGTGTGTTCAAATAATCGTTTGAGAGCCCTTTTGCAATTTTAAGGGAAAATAAGATTTTTAGTCCTATAAGTTGAATCTTTTTGAGAATTAGTCTTCTAAGTTGTCACATTTATGTTTTAGTCCTTTAATTAATTTTCAAATTTCTATATATTCAGGTCCTTTAACTTTTAAATTTAGATATTAGTCTTTTAACTTAGCAATTTTACTTTTGGTCCTATAACTTAACATGATTTTAAATTTAGGCATATAACTTAGTAATAGTTAAATTTAACTAATTTATTAAAGGTTAGTACCTACACTTCACATTTTTCTTGTAGGACCAAAAGTAAAATAAATAAACTTCAATTTTTGAAAATCAAATTAAACTATAAAAGCAATTAAAAATTAAATTAATTTGATCAATAAAATATTAAAATGAATAGATATTTCTAAAACAATTAACCGAATTTTAGGAAAATTAAAATAATTAAATCAAAATTTTAAATTAAGAATAATGTCATATTTATGTAATTAACCTTTGTTAAGGAGAATTATCTCCAGGAAATGGATATGGACTAGTGTACAAGATGCATTTATTTCAGAAGGTTTAAAAAATTAATGCTTGAAATACTTTTAAAAAATTAATTAAATTAAAAAATGATTATTTATTTTTATTTAAAAGCTAATTGTATATTAGAATTATTCAATTTTAAAAATAAAATTTAATTAAGAAATAACCTTTTAATAAATTAATTAAATTTAACTATTGCTAAGTTATTGGACTAATGTTCTGAAATCTGTTAAGTTATAGGACCAAAAGTAAAATTGTTAAGTTAAAGGACTGAATATCTAGAAATTTGAAAGTTAAAAGACTATAACATGAAGGTGACAACTTAGAGGACTAATTCTAAAAAAGGTCCAACTTACATGACTAAAAATCATATTTTCCCCAATTTTAATGTTTAGTACACGTCATGTTCATTACCTAATAAAGGATATTTATTTTCAACCGTATTTGGCAAAAGATTTACAAATAACAAGGATTAGGAAAAATGCCCTGTTGCAGATTGGTTTCAACTCCCCATTGTCTGCTTAGACTGAGAATTTTTGTTGGATTTTGGTTGATTAGAAAACATGTTTTGTAGACAAGTTCTCTTTGTACTGATCATTGTTGTGTACATCTGGGACATTTTTAATGAAAATTAATTTCTGAGGAAAAAAAACAAGGATTAGGAAAAATCTGAGTGATGCAGAAAATTCGTAGTTCTTCTTTTCTTGGCTTTTCACAACTTGTTTATAGATTTTGAAATGGTATTTCCTAACAATCATGTCCGATTTCAATTTCTATCCAACAGTCATGTCCGATTTCAATTTCTATTCCAACAGTCATGTCTTATAATTTTGATTGACATGTCTTTATGAAGAATCACATCTATTCAATTAATATTTCGAATTTTCAAAAAATAAATTCAAAATTATTAATTAAAAATAAAATCGAAATATTGATTAATAAGAATAATAGACTAATATGTTGTTATTCCTTCAAGACCCAATAGACTAATAATATAATCGAAAATTACAATAGGCGTCTCAGCGCGCTTATTTGAACACAACATACATGACTTTCAAATTCACACAAAAGGAGTTAAAATGGAACAATGGCAATGCCTTATTCAATACAAAACACAAAGTTCACACTAAAGAAAGAAATCAACATCATCGACTCTTGACCGTGACAACAAGTACGCTTAATTATTTCCCTTTTTCTTCACTTTGTTATCTTCTTTGATTTCCTCAACTAGTCTCTTAGGACCTGGAAGTCGTTTTTTGTTCAGAAAATTCATGTACCATATAGCTGAGTTTTTAGGATATCTGTCCAGATTATTGTTGTAGTCAATATAATATAGGCCAAATCGAACTGTGTATCCTTCGGGCCATTCATAAGTGTCAAATAATGCCCATATCATATAGCCCTTGACATTCACACCCTCGCTGTAAATGCATAAAACAATAGAACCAGTTAGATAAATAATCATGTTAAGTTATTATTATATATGTGTGTGTGAAGGACAATATATACTCACTCCATGGCTTTCTTCATGAAGGCGAGATGTTGTTCATGGAACTCAATTCTGTCGTCATCTTCAAGAGCAGCAATAACTGGTAGGTGCTTATGATTTTTCTCATCCACCCCTACATGAAAATATTGGGACCAATAACTACATGATTACGGTTAAAATAAGTAATATTAATTTCAAACAGAACATAGTGCGTTTCTTGCTATTAGCAAAAAAAAAAAAAAGGAGCTAAGGAAATTTTTGACTATATAATATTACGTACCATTCTCTGTAATGTAAATGATGGGGTCATTATATTTTTCCTTTGTATAAGTCAGAAGCTGATATATTCCAACAGGAACAACAAACAACCAGTCCGAACCAGCCTGGCATTAAAGTAGAACAATGGCATTCAACAATACGTCCACAAAAAATAGTACTAGATTTGTTAATTTATTTTCTCTCTAATATTGCTAATATAACACTCAATTCACCTTTCGGCCAATTTGTTTCCCATCTCGTTCAGCTGGAGAAATAAATTAAAATGTTGATAAATTGGTTACTTATCAGATTAGAAGAATCCAATGGTACTACAATAACTGTAGGAATATAATTCTAATTTTGTAAAGAATTGAAGCTATATATATATATGGATACTTACTATAGAATTCAACTTCTTGATCTGTGTAGTAAGTTGTTGGGTCACCAGGTAGCTTAGGTTTGTAGGCACACCAGTTTGAAGTGTAATAATTCATTCCAATAAAATCATAGGATCCTTTCACCAACTTTTCTTCTTCGGGTTTAAATACTGGTAGCCGTTCTTTTACTCGATCTCGCATAACTTTGGGATAGTCACCAGTCACAATAGGTTCTACAAACCTGAAACAAAGAATAAAACCGAATATGATAGTTAATTCGTTTCTACTATTAATCTAACCAAAGGAATTTTTTCTTATATAAAATGGTCAAGTTAAATTTGCAATTACCATCCCCACATAAAATCGACAGCTCTTTTTGCAGCTTCAATATCTTGTGGTAGTTTGGAGTAAGGATCATACCAAGTTGTCATATTCGTGACACCTATTATGCCTCCTTGGACTGCCTGTACATTTTGATTTTTCAAATATATAAAAATCTACCGATTAACAAGTCTCAAATATACTTGATGTGTCCAGCTGGAATTAAAATTTTGCTCTTAATTTGTTTCTGAGTAAAATATTTGTGATTGACGTGAAATATAATGCATGAAAGTCGTAATTAAGATTTATATGCTTGACTAAACTCAAATCCATAAATTAAGTTGGTCACGATCTAATTGTGGTGAGGCTCATGATGACCATACAGTACACCCAATACAAATTAATTAATGATTTTAAATATATATTAATTAATGATCAAATTTTAGATATGTAATTTTATTTTATCCATTTCGATGCAAAATTATATTATGGATGATATATACAAACCTGATACTTTCTTCTGTATATGTCAACAGCTCTAGCATGAGCAAGAATCAAATGGTGTGCCACTTTATATGGCTCAGTCGCAGCATTCCCACCAATATGAGTATTATCAACTACAGAGGCAGATCTATATCTTGCGACACCATTTGCGACACCATTTCCAATTGGTTGTTCTGAAGGTGAACCATGTGCTGGCGGAAAAGCTGCCGTGATGTATCCATTATGGGTATATGTCCATGACTCGTTTATTGTGATCCAGTGTTTCACCCGATCACCGAATTCAAAGAAGCACACATTTGCATACTCAGCGAAATCATGCCTGTTGAATGCATAATTAATTCAATATAATATTGTTGATATTGATCATAGGCCGTTTTATTGTTCAGTTTGGATAGTGTGGTTGGTATTTTAATTAAGAAACAATAGTACTCTAATTTAAAAAGAAAAAAAGGCCTCAAGTTATGTTGACTGTATATAAATTTTACTAGCTAATTGGACTAAAATTAGTTACTTACACAATATTGCGGTGCAAGAAGCCACCATACTCATCTTGTAAGCATTTGGGAAGATCAAAGTGGAAGATAGTTACAAAGGGCGTAATTCCTGTGCAAAAAGAATTTAGAATAATGAGAGGTCATAATATATTAGTAATTTTGTTATAAACAATATATATAATTATATATTAACGCTAATAGAACAAATGGGAAATAGGCATTAACCTGCAGCGAGTAACAAGTCAATGAGATCATTATAAAATTTGACACCTTCTCTGTTTATGCCGCCGCTCAATTTTCCACCTAATAATATACCAGTGTATATATATATATATAATAGTTCAATTAGTATCATTTTATGTTATACATTGGCACACTGTGCCACCAATAAATTCTTATAATTCATTTTTATAAAGTCCTCTTACATGGCAATATCCTAGACCATGAAATTGAAAACCTGTATGTATCTATTCCCATCTTTTTCATCAACGCCACATCTTCCTGCAATGTGAATTCAAAGTAATTTTAAATCAATATATGTGGATTAAACGATAAAAAATCTTAAATATTTAAAAGTGTAGATTTGTGCTCTAGTTTTTACCAACAATCCACACAGGAATTAAGTGCTATAATTGTTAAATTACCTTGTATTTACCATAATGATCATTAGCAATGCAACCGTTGCTGCCGTCGGATATTTTACCTGTCATTAGCAACAACAGCAATTGAAGCACAAACAAGAGAGAAGTGTTTTTTGGAATGGATATATATATATATATAAGCATGCATGTAGTGATGGATGATCGAAAAAGAAACGAACCGGGCCTCAGTAGGCTGAAAGTATCCCACATACTCATGGTTTTACGGCCTTTGTCGTAACCACCTTCTATCTAAAATACGCCCAACAAAAATATTTAACATGCAAAATCAACCAAAAGAAAAGAATTCCTGATAATTAAGTAATTATTTAATTTAAACTTAGAATGATGAGGAAGCAATATAATAGAGACCTGGTAAGCAGAAGATGCTGCGCCAAATAGAAAATCATCAGGAAAGTCGTAATCGGTTGAGCTTACAGATGGTGCTGCTTTGGTTGTTAATGGCCATTGCAAAACTTTTAATAAAAGAGATTAATTTGGGTAATTAAATGTGAAGTGTCTGCTAGCTGATGCTTGGTTGCACCAATGAAGAACAAGCATCATATATTTATAGGCCAAATTAAAGGTATAAAGTTATATATTCTAGAGTGTGATTTCAGCAAATCATTTATCTGCTGTTACTTTTCTGTAACAATATTTCCAATGTTTTAACTACTTTACTTATCGTATTATATGATTTTGCACAAGTTACACAATCGTTAGTGTGTATTGGATACGCATCTTCCTATATATTTTTACATATACATATGTTAGTAAGTACGTGTAGATAATTAAATGGTGACATGCATGCAACCCCAGTCCGCATTAATATCTAATGTAACATATATCTCTTATACGCGTCTTCAACGTATACCACCAGCGACTTCAAAGTGACTGCTACTTTGTTTACCTTCTAATTAATTATTAGGCATTGTTGATTTTTATTTTTAATAAGTAATTGAGAGTAGTGGTTGGAAATGAAGTGATGAATTTCAAAAAACTGAAAGATCGAGGGGTTGAACCCTGGTCAACACCTTCACAAAGGGTGAGTGATATCACTTCTGAGCTACAAGTTTCGTGGTGTTAGGCATTGTTGAAAATAAATTTCTTGGGATGTAGTTGGTAGAATTGATGAACTTATCATTTATTTTACATCAATATGCAAAAAACAAACGTAGTTATACTTATACAGTATGTATGAATTAAAGTTTAAAGGTGATTATATATTTGATATACACTGTACCATATATAACATCATTAAATCTCACCTCTGTTTTCTTTTTTTCTTTTTCCTTAAAGTGATGAGGTTCGCATGCACTTTATCAAACATAAATCATTTAAATCTCGTATCAATATTGTTAGCTTTATAAAGCTTGTAGGAGGTTCAATATTAATAATTGTTTTGATGTGATAGATTACACTAATATTTCTATTTTTGTTAAATTCTAAAACTTGAAGGAGAACCCAAAATTTGGGGGAGGACCCGATTTGAGAAAAAAAAATAAAAATTGGGTCTTGATTTGAGAAGGTTGAAATTTTGGGTCTTGTAGTGAGAACCCAAAATTTGAGGGAGAGCAATTTGAGGAAAAAATAAAAATGGATCTTGATTTGAGAAGGTTGAAATTTTGGGTCTTAAAATGATAGATTTTCTTAAATTTGGACCCTATTATGAAATTCACCCATTTAGATATAGATAAAAAAATTAAATATATTAGTTTGGTTCGTGAATATTATAATTAGTATCTTACTGATTTTTAATAAGCTTTGATGGGTGTAATTTTGTAACCCGACTATCAAGTTTTACTCAAATTAATATTTATTGAACGACTTCTAAAAATTTTCTTCAAAGTTTATAATAGGATATATATGCTTATTTTAACTCTATCACACTTAATTTTTCTTTTAGTTACTAATTTATATCGGGGTTTTTGTATTAAATCATACCTTTTTTTGTTTATAATTAATATAGATTGAAATTATAACATATTTTATTAAAGAACAATAATTTTGAAACTAAAGTTAATGATGTGAGATGTAAATATTATTTTGTAAAAGTCATATTGTTATCTCTATTTAGAGTCTAAACATAGATTTACTTTGGTGCAAAGAAATTGTTTGTTTTTCTTCCTTTTTCTTTGTTAATTTTTCTGTATCTTGAGTTCTATACTTAAGGCCATAAAAAACAAAATACACAAGAAAACAACTACAATAAAACATAGATTACTCTTTCTTATACCTCTACATTAAAAACTAAAATTTTATCTCCTTAGATTAGAAAAATATTGCAATCATCCAGGTTTAGTTAACTTTTTATTTTTTTCATTTGAGAGGGAGATTTTTATATTTTTTTAATTTTTCATATCTTTTGCAAAAACATTGTTCTATCTTTCTTCATCATTTTCTTTGTCGATTTTGTTTTATACTTCCTTCCTATTTTTCAGGCCATAAAAAAAGCACAAGAATACAATTAAAATAAAACAAAGACTGCTCTTATTTTATTTGCTCTCTGTTATATGTCCACATAAAATAATATAGTTTTATCTCATGGTTAGTTTAGTAATAATTCTCATCAAGGTTTAGTTTATTTTCCTAGTTTTTTTTTATTTGAGCGTGAGATTATTATATTATTTCAAATATGTTTGTTTTACAATTCATTATGACAATGAATGATGTCTTATTAAAAAAATGTATCAAAATTGTTATATATATAATTGAGTCTAAATTAAGATTTAAAATTTTTAAGGTACATCCATTAAAAAACGTAGATAAAAATTTGTTAGTTGAAGAGTATATGCATTGTAACCATTATCAAAATTCGTGGCATGTATTTTACAATATTTTTTTATTTAATGAAACCCCCACCCCCGCCCCAACCATGCATAGATTTGTTTTTCTTTTTGTTTCATTTTTGTAGTTTCATATTTGTTTTTCTCTTGAATTATTATAAATATATTACAATTGATTAAAAATAATAAAAATTATAAATATACAAATTTGCATAATACTTAAATTTAAACCGCTAAAATTCTCTCATACAAAATCTTATATATATATATATATGTATATATATATACTTATAACATATCACACTACAAGAAAATTCCGGTTTGAAAGCATGCAGAAAGCGTAAATGATTTTGTCACTAAATTTTACGATTACTCTAGAATACCTACGAGAATAAAAAATATTATTTTCCTCCAAATTATACCCGACAAATCACCTACGTTTGGCAGTTTTTCAATTTACCGACAGATTTTACCAGAGGTATTTACCAATGATTTTAGATTACATTTGGTAAATATTTTACCTACAATGATATTACCTACAATGATTTTACCTACACTTTACAATTTTCTTAATATTTACCTACATATTTTTACGTAGGTAAAGCGGTTTTTCTTGTAGTGTCATTGAAAAGCTTTGAATGTAATTTAATATGAAATTGATTTTATTTAAAAATTCAAAATATTTTAAAAGTTACAATCGAAAGAAAACATACGAAGAATTTGGGATATAAAAAGTCAATTGTCTTGTAACTTAACAAATGAAATTATAAATACTAAATTACTCAGTTGCCCCTAAAATTAACTATGTTAAAGGATATTTTTGTCCAATCAAAAGTTTCAAGAAACCATCCAACATATTCACACTTTTAATATTAGTATATAGATTCTAATATACTAGATGAATGTCACATAAACAATAATGACATCAACTGTACACCTGAGTTCCTGTTTGTGTGTTAAATTAAGGGAAAATCGCAAATTTCAAAACTTATGGGACTTAAATGCGAATGGCCATGACTTATGGGACTATTTTTGCAATTTTCCTGTTAAATTAAATTATCAAATAGAACAAGAAATGGGATGTGGCGAAAGTTATTAAAAAGTAAGAAATGAAATACCAAAATTGATATGACCGGAAAATGGGGGTTAAAGTGAAAAATATTGACTATAATTTAGGTACTAAAATTGGAAATATCCCCAAGCTAAGTATAATTAGATTAAAGATGAATCTACATTCGATACACTTTGTCGAATATAATGTCCCTTTAACCCCATATTTGTTATCTCTGTGAAAGCTTGCTGGATTCAACATTGTGATTTAACGATATTGAAAATTTTTAAGACTTGCTGGTCCATACTATCCCAACATTAACCATGAAGCTTTCACTTTTTGTGGGCTACCCAAAAAAGGTGTACATTGCCAAGGTTCTTAATAAAGAGAACAGGACAAATTTACTTAAGTGTCAAGCTGAGAAAAAGTAAGTGTGCATGACAGAAGGTTAATTGATTTATGCCTGACAATGGAATGTGATCAAATCTAAATCCATTGGGTAGTTATACATGATTTAGTATTTTGCATTTGACTACAATATATAATTAGCTAGGGGTGTTTATAATTCAATTAATCGGTCAAATTGAATTGGAAATTCGTCTGTTCAGTTTTAGAATTTACACAGGTGGGCTAGGTACTCACACTCTAAGATCTCAAGTACTTATCTTGAAGGCTCTGGATTCGAGTGTGGAAAAAGGCATCAAACTCACTTTTAGGTGGGAAGTCCATGAGGGCTTTCAGTATAGCCCATAGGAAAGCCCTAGGGATAGCCCCTGGTCGTTACATACTTCGCGTGTGATTTTCAGTGGGAAAATGGATTGGATATGTTAATGACCAAAAAGCCCGCGAAAATGGGGCGTGCAAGTCATGAGAGAAGGAATCTTGGCGGAATATTTTGCCGCGGTTCTATGTTAGGTTTGCATTTCCCCAATCCCAGGTGTAATTAAATCGAGTTTCCAAAAAAATTTATAGGTACCAAACTAAGAACCTCTATAGAACATGTTGCAAAAATATCAATTACCCTTTAAAAATTAACAAAAAAAACATATAAAAAATTATGGTTTTGAGAAAAGATGCTCTTTCTCTCCTCCCAAACCTCCATGGCCGACATCTTGATCTTCTTCATGGAGCTTGATTTTCTCTTTTTCCAAAAATTACGAAATCTCATGATTCTTCTATCCCTACTCCTAGGGTTTTATCAAGGTTTCCCAAACCCTAATGCTCGCTCTTGCAACAATGGCGTAAGCTTGAACAAGAAGAGCGTTGCAGGGCGCTCATCAAGCACATCCTCCTCACTTACCGGGTCTTGCTGGGGTGCCCAATGGATGGTAATCTGCAGCGCCACACTTGCTCGTTCATGTACCGTTTTGGACCCCGTCTTTGATGCGGGGGTATTAGCCGGCATTTCGGGTCGGCGAAGTATGTTTTTCTTGCCATTTCTTTCCATCAAGTGCGATTTCTTCATTCCCAACACGTTTTTCATCAATTTCATCGTAGCCCACCATAATCTCTATAGACTCCCTAACGACAACTAATTAAATAAAATAGACTCAAACGACATCGGTAACGCCCGAAAACAACACAAAATCCTGGGCCTAGAATACTCAATACATTGGTATAAAACCAACATAATAAATACCCCCAAACTTAGACTTTCGCTTGTCCTTAAGCAATTACAGACTCTATAAAAGCAACAAACATGAAGGAAACAAAAATATGCGATTAATCGACTCAAACAGATAAACTCGCAAAACTTTCACAACCAAACTCATTCGTCACAAAATTCGTTTTACTACCAATCAAGCACCGTTGTAACAATGTGATCATGAGTGTGGAATGTTAATGCCAACTCCGTTTTCATTATCCGGATAGATTCACGCAATCAAGGGTTTTCAAGATGATTCACTTTCGAAATATAAAGATGAGATGCTTAAGGATCCCATAGACATCTTTTCATACTAATCTCCACTAATGTAAAAGCAATGCAATATAAGGATCAATAGGGCTTTCAAAGCTTGTAATGTGGGCTTAGGGTAAGGTAGGAAAATATAGGATTAAGTGGCTCAAATCACCAAAACACACAATTATCAATTCCTTCAAATCACCAATTAATAGCTACCCTTCACTTTTTGACATCCCCAATGTTCTCACTTTATGAACCTTCAATCCCGCTGATTATTTCTTTTTTTCCTAACCCCCAAACTTATTCTTTTGCATACTTTACACATGGGGTTTCATATTATTTTTCTCGGCACTTCATGCAATTAAACACATACCCTCCTCAACCCTTAATATTTTTCTATACTTTTTGTGCATGATGTTAGATAAATGTTTTATCATGATTTTGATGATTTTGTTCTAATGAGTTTTATACCAAAACAATGTCCCTAAATGTTGTCCAAATACTTCCGATCGATTTAAAATATTTTTACTATTTTCGGAGTATTTCTTGAAGTTTAGTTTCGATAAAAAATTGGACAACACTTATGTTTCAAGCTCGACCAGGCCGTACATAAAACCTGTACTGAGTTGAGTTTTGAAACAGAAAACGAGACGGAAAGAAAAAGAGGAGGCGGCCGGTATGGGCGGCCAGGTCGACCCTATGGGCGACGGTGCACGAAAGGTGTTCTCTAACAAGCAGAACATCCTGGTTCTTGCTTTTGGTCACCCCGGCAAGTTCAAAGATAGGGGTCGACCGGCAGTTGGACCCCGTCGACCGGAGTCCCCCTGTGTAAAATTCGCAGAGAACTCATTTCAAACTTATCTCTGCGCGACCTGGTCGCACCCCCTTTGTATCACAAACTATCCGTGCATTTTTTGGACAACTTTTCCCTATTTTGTGGGATTGATTTCTAACACTATAATCTTGATTTTAAATGGTTTCTTTTGCGGAAAATCACTCCCCAAGGAGGAGGCCAATGTCTGGAAATCAAGCCAAGAACTCTCCTATAAATAGAGGCTCCATTCAAGCAACAAGACACAACACAACATACAAGCAAAGAGCATACAAGCAAACACTTTCATATCTTGTTGTATTTTAGCCTTAGTATTTCACTTGCACACTCTTGGTCAGGCTTTCAATTCTTGATTACACTTGCACTCTATATTTGTATTATCATTATCGAGTTATAATCTTGATTTTTGTCAATCATCAAAACAAGATATCCTTGTGGTTGTTCTTGTGGTAAGAACACACTTGGGTGATCTAGGTGATAGGTGTTGAAGAGTGTGGTACTCTTCATAAGGTGTTGAAGGAAGATTGTGGTAATCTTCTTGAAGGTGTTGAAGGAAGATTGTGGTAATCTTCTTGAAGGTGTTGTAAAGAGGATTGTGGTAATCCTCACAAGGTGGTGTTGTATTAATTGTGGTAATTAATAAAACTTCTTTTTCCTTTTCAAAACCCATCCCGGATATCTTTGGGGTGGTAGAGCACGTAGTCCCAGGTGGGGTGAAGCTCTATAAATCGAAGTGTGTTGTTTAATTTCCGCATTTGAGTTTTTATCCTTGCTTGTTAAATCGAAAAAGAGGGCGGTAATTGAAAAACGGCATAATCTATTCACCCCCTCTAGATTATCGTAGCCACTTGGACTAACAAGTGGTATCAAAGCCAAACTCTTTGGCTAGCTCGTCCGAGTAAAGAGGAAAGATCCGTGGCTACGACGAAGCTTATCTCACCATCGGCGCCTCCACCAACAAGCCACCACTATTCGACGCCAACAACTACGTATTTTGGAAAGACCGTATGGAGTGCTTTCTACAAAGGGTGCGGGTTTGACATTTGGAATGTGGTGATTGAAGGAGTTGCTCAACCAACCAAGAAATGGAGGGACGGCACTTGGCTCCCAAACCTTTCAAGGAGTTCGATGAAAATGACAAGAAGGCTTTCTCTCTAAACGGTAAGGCCTTAAATATTTTGCATTGCTCTCTTACGCCACCGAGTATAATCGCATAAGAGGCATAAGGTCGGCACATGAAGTTTGGGAAAAATTGGAGATTATCTATGAAGGAACTAAGAAGGTCAAACAAGCAAGAAAAACCATGCTTGTTAAAGATGAAAACTTCAATATGCATGACGGTGAAAGCATATCGAAGATGGTGGAAAGGAACGACAACATTGTCAATCCTCTTGTGGCCCTCGGTAAAGTCATCTCCGAAGAAGACAAGGTGACAAAGGTATTGAATGCTCTTCCCGAGCTCTTGATCCGAAAATACGCAATCACGGAGGCACAAAATCTTGAGACACTCCAAGTTCGACGAGCTCATCGGGAACCTCCTCATCTATGAAGTCTATCTCAAGGAGGAAAAATTCCAAACCATCCACCACTCAATCGGGTATGCAAAATATTCTAAAGGTCTTGATCTTCTTCTAATAATGCATACTATGATAATGATGATGATGATGAGGCACCGACTTGTTCGTAAATTTGCAAAATTTGTAAACAAAAATAAGGCAAGAAAACCGAGACAACTCGTGTTTTAAATGCGAAAACCCGGGCACTTCATGGCCGATTTCCCAAAACTCGAAGAGGAGGAACAAAAGAAGAAAAAGCCTTTTCCGAAAAGAAGGCTTTGAACGCTGATGTCAAAACTGGGGATGAACTACTCGCCACATCCGGCGAGGAGGAGGAAGCTCAACATGGTCTTATGGCCGTAGACGATGATAATAACGAGGAACGCTCTAATGCTTCATCCTCTTCTATAATTGATGAATTGCAATGTGACTTTGATGAATTGCAAAATGAATTTCAAAATTTGATTGTTAAATACAAGAGTTTAAAGGGAGCATAAAGAGCTTAAACTAGAAAAGAATATATTGTTTACTTCTTATGAATCTCTTGATCAAGCTCATGCTATTACTCTTACCATGGTCCGTACTCTCAAAACCAAAAAACAATCGCTTCACTAATGATCTGGAATGTTTAAAAAGATGTGCATCGCTTTT